>BGNK01003567.1:0-71221 GCA_003297005.1 Symbiodinium sp. clade A Y106
CCCCCGACGTTTTCAGCTTTTCAGGTATCCTCCTCCCGACGCCATGTCCCTCGGTCACGGCGATCTCCAGCGCGCCCTGGCGATTCTTCGCCGGGCCATGGACGACGGGCTGGACCTCTCCGGCGAGTTCGCCGGCTGGACCGTTCTCCAGCGGCGCAGCCCCGGCATTTGGAGCAGCAAGCGGCTGCAGCATCCACGTCGAATGCCGGGCTTGTGCATGCGCACACACGTGTGCTACACAACAATAAACTACGGTACGGTACCGGCAGCACAACACCTTGATGCACCCATCTGTACATAAGTGCTTGCACATACATGCATGGGCCCATAGCCACATGCACGCGTACATGCATGAGTACAAGCGGGGGTAATGTCAATGAACGAATGAATTCGCACGAAGCACTCCTTCCCTCGACACCGTACACGTACAAACGGACGGACAGACCTACCGACAAACAGAACCACAGGCAAAATAGCGAGGAGTGACATCGGCAACAACCCATCATCACTAGACCTGCTGTTCCGTGACTTGCAGAGCTCCGTCCGAAAATGCAGTATACAAAATTGTGTGGCGCCAGCGCCCAACAACTACACGACAATCAAACAGTCCAGACAACACTGGGAGCCGAGAGATATCTTGCAAAGTTTACATTCGAAGGAAAATGCAATGGGCTACACTTCCGAGTACTGGATGGTTTCTTCATTCGGCCTCGAATTCCAAAGTTCAGACTTTGAACATCCAATCAACCTATAGAAGCAAGAAAAGCAGTCGTTGAGTCGCGGGGGGAGCAGAGACCCCCCAGCATCGGGTCGGGCTCAGGGCGCCGGACAAAACGCGAATGGAATTGTACAGCTAGGTGTGGCAGCTTTCGTGGTCTGGAAGACAAAGGTCCTTATAGGTGTTGTGTAGGTTTTGGTGTTGTGATACCCCTTCGTTGTTGCAAGCGTTGGCTCCTTGCGCTACATTTGGTGGCTTGGGGCATAATGGGTATAAGATGGTATAAGCCTGATGGTTTGGATGGCAAGTGAAGTTGCTGAGTGGTTAGAAACGAATCATGCGGCATGCGTGAACGAATCCTCTCGAACCACTCGAACGCACATGTGAGCACCTGCGCAAGCACACGACACGCATAATCATGCGCATTGCACCTCCGACAGGGGCTATGCGGCTATGCAGGACATTGCGCGACATCAGCCCTGCACCTCGCACTCTGCTTGAAGATCCACTGTCTCCAAGACCTCGGCAGCACTCGAGCCGTGCTGACCATGCTGAACCCCCGTTTGCTTCTAGAGTGCATCATAGTGCATCCAAACGCATCTCTAAGCTCAGCTCAAGCTCCAGTTCCAGATACCCTGGGAAGCCGGGAAACAGGGACGAAGGTTCGACTCTCTGCATTCGGATCTCTTCACAGGCACATGGCAGACATGGCATGGACCCGCACCCTGCCCTGCCTGCAGAGGAGGTCACCCGAGCAGGAGGCTTTGCCTGAGGGACTCGAGTGGTCTTCCCTGACTGCGCAAGTGTCACTGAGTCTGCGGACCCGCGGGATGTTCGGGATCGCCACGCTGTCCGGCACAGGGTTGCCAAAGGCATCGACCTGGATTTGACTTAGCAGAAGCCTGACATGGCACGAATGTCTGGGCTTTCAAAGGGCGGAAGGCCGGGGTGATGGCAGGAGATGCAGTTCGCCGCTCGACGGCACTCAGAGGTGCCTTCACATGCCGTGTTTTGCAAAGTTGTGACAGAGCTGCTGAGCAGATGTCAAATTGGGCCCTATGCCTGCACCACGGATCGCTGCTTCTCAAACTGGCCCCGCACCTGCCAGAAACAGCAAAACAAGGTGTTGTCAAGCAACTCCGGAACCACTCAGTCCCTTCTTTGAGTTCAAAAGGCAAAGCAGTCTTACCCGCTCGGCTCTTACACCGGACATCAGCGGTAATCTTTCAGAGAACGACTGCACATGCTCAGGCGCTCAAGGTGCAAGCGTTTCTGCGGTGCCTGCACGAGCAACCAGAGCAGAAGCCCCGCGCAACGCATCGGAGCGCGCGGGGCCTGGGAACCGTGTGCAGACAGAAGCATTCAAAACCACTGGTCATCTTGGCGAACATGACAGAGGTCCGTACGGCTGTGGGCTCATGAGGGCAGCCCCATCATGTCTTTGAATGTAATGGCTCAAACTTCTCGCAGCAAGTCGACTCATACACAGCCGAATCAACTGCACGTCAAGACAGTGCTGGCAGGAACGGTGTTAGCAATGTAAGTTGTAGCGCTGCCGCACAGGTGCTCCGTGCATTTAAGGAGTCGCAAGACGAAGCAGCATGACTGTTTGTCTTCCGAATCTTCATTTCGCAGCCTCTGACATTGCAAGACACTTCGGGGCGCGTTTTGTGGCTACACCCGAGAAGAAGCAGCACCCCCTCTGAGTGCTGCCGCGAATTCGCTGACACGCTCTGTGGGCAGGAAAAATCCACTGAGACGTTCGGAATGGTAACGGCTCTGCCTGAGCGCAACTCACAAACAGCTGTTGCTAGCAAAGTGAGGCTGCTGCAGACTAGACCCTACACTCGTAAGCATGTTGTCTCCGTGTGGAAGATCATGGAGGATCTGCCCGGGGGGGGGGAATCACCGACACAAACTGCTTGTGTCACAGCTGTCATCGACAAAAAAAACCCAGCACAAAGAAAACAACTGAATCCACCCCCATAGCTCAGCGGCATAAGAACTTCTGGCATTTCGATTTGCCGCTGCGGGCCAAAATATTTATCCTGACAGCTCCAGAGCGAAGGCTGGCATGTCTGGCACTCGGTTCATCGAGAATTGTCGTCGAGAAGCGTGGCTGCGGAGGACGATGTAAGTTACAGGCCTGCCTCGATCGCGGTCGGGCTTTGCTCACGGTTGAACCGCGACAGGTTTGTTCTTGCCACGATGCGATGAAGACCAAGCCACCATGTGATTGCGGCCAAACATATTACAAGCAGCACCTCGCGTTGTGGATACGAACCCGGATGGCAACAGCCTAGCACAAAATGTAAGGCTAAACAATTCCTCCATCTTGCTTGCGAGCTATCAGGGGCCTCTAAGCAAAAGCCTGATTGCCAAGTGGCCAGGAAGTAGATCCTCCAGAAACAGCTCAATACTCTCCTTGCATCATCGGACATCATCGGATCGTTGTCGCGAGGAAATGAAAAGGGCGAAGCAAAGGGAAGCGCTGAACTGAGCTGAGGATCATGTAGTGGCTGAGCAGCGCCGTGCCAATCTCCAGCATGCCCTTGGAGCCTTCGCCTGATACCGGGACTGTGACATAAAGCTCCGTACGACGGGCGCCGGCTGGACGGATTCTCTGCCCAGCCACGCACAGACGAAGCTGTCCGCGTCACCGCGTCCTGAGTGTAGGTAGGAGACCGGATGTTCAATTTGGCTGACAGACCCATCGCTACAATTGTGAAATATATCCTGCTGAATCCAGCAGTCCTGCAGCTGCTGCAGCTGCCGCTGCATTCCGAGGTCTTGATCCATCTTCTCTTGAGCTACTACCACTGCCGAGGCAGATGGGAATAACATCCACAACAGCTCCTTGGTGTGTGGATAAGAGCAGCCGCTTCGGAAGATGATTTGCATCTGCGCACAATCTGTCCCGACACATTAACTCATTCGCGCGGGTCAATGGTCAGTCGGAGTCAGAAATCATCTGAGCGGCCAAAGCGGGAACCACCTCCTCTGACCGTTCAAAGTAGAGATGGGCTCCGCTGTCGCCCGCAAGGTGCCCTCAGGAACCGCGACACTTGCCACAGCCGGGGGTACAGTACCAGGTCCAGCCAAGAGACCTGCTTGTGCCAACACCACGTTGCTTAACTGCAGGAGTCCTTAGGAAGCACCAGACGTTCGCATCTGTTAAACCCTTTCTTCCTTCATGTTCACTTGGGAGCCTTAGGACAGACATGGTTCACACACGGCCAACAGCGATCCAGCATCGACTCTCCAATAACTGCTTCCCATCGGTGCTGTCAACAGCTTCCTTGATGGTCGCCACGATTGCTGCTGGAAGTTGAGACGACACTTCCTCACTTGCGAGTTTGACTGCCCGTCTGATACTTCCACCTGACCGGCACGCATAAAGGCCCACCGAAAGGCCCACACAATTGAGCCCTCGTGACTGAATGACGACTGGCTTCCCGAGAGTTGGCAATGGATTCCAGGACGGCAAACACAGAGCTCGCGAGTTTGCCTGCCGCATGCTTTGGAAAATCTAAGTTTGATTTGCAATGCTAGGCCGCTAGGCAAGCGGCTGATGGCGAGCGCACGCCCAGTACTATTTGAGCCACCACAGCTGCAGCATGCCTCCCGTGGAGACAGATTCCTCGGCACGAGGCACAAAACAGAAACTGGTTTGTCCGTGTTTGTCAACCTGTACTGACTAAGCCATGTCTGCAAGTCTCAGATCAGAATCTCGCCGCTCATCCAGATTGTCCGTGCGCTCTTCCACACTGCGAAGATCATGGCAAGACATCAGCCATCCGGGCCTTATGCAGTATTTCGCGAAACTGCTGCCGCAAGTCCGGCCGAAAAAACACGATAAACAACTCTAAAGCCCTCCAATGCAGATTGCTAGACGCACAGTCCATGTCAGTCCATGGCAGGAGACACGCAATGGACATGCGTTCGAGTTTAGAGTTTAAGGCTTACCCAAACCTTAGGCTTCCCCAAGCCCTAAGTTACTAAGGCCCCAAACCCGAAGCCCAAGCCCCGAACCCTAAACCTTCAAAGCCAGCCGAACACCGAAATGTTTTTGAGACCGACCGAAAGTATCAACTCGCATCGCTGCAACGCAGGCAAACGGCTCTGAATATTTCTGACAATCATTGCCGTCCACATCTCTCCACGGCGTGAAGCTCTGGCACTCGTCTTGCAGGGAAGGGGAGCGATGGTGCACAATGTCACCGGTGCAGCACCCATTTGTTGCGGGGTTTCTACTGCACGTAGACATGCCAATGGCAACAAGTACCAATGAACTGAACCGCTGCAACTGTCATCTACACGTACGAGTTCCTTGCAGCATCAGAATCAGGAGTGACGCGATACATTTGATCCGGAAAGACGATGCCTTCACCAGGTGACCTCCCGACGGACGCAGATGCAACGACAACGCACACTACTTGTTTAGGTGCAGACCCTAGCCCTCGCCTGCTGGACACACGGCTGTCCTCCGATATGTTGAATGTCGCTGATGTCGCCAACGAAGATGGATCTGCTGGCGTGGCCATGCACAAGGAACTGAGAGGGATGGGAAAGCAACAATAGGTGTTGGGGGTGATGCCAGGCATTCCTACCGGAGAGGCTTTGAAGAAGGTGCCGAACCTTCTAAACCCTCATGGCGATGTAGCAAATTTTGGTGGACATGGTTCGTACGCCAAAGACACGTATCTCAAATACTTGATCACAAACCGTCTTGATCTTAGGTTGTTAGTTCCCAGCGCCAACTTGCCAAATTTTGGTGATACAGCAAGGTATGAAATCTCACGACACGCAATCCTCACTCCGAAGTTGGACCTGAACCGTCGTTCACCCACCCGCCTACGAAGGAGTACCAACGCATCAACTTTGATCGTGAGCAGATGATTGTTGCAAGAGGGTGACGGATTGTCGTTCGGCTCAGATAGACGCAGGACCCGATGCGATGCCATGAAATTTCTCGCAGACGGGATCAGGTGGCGCTTGGACCACAGGAATGTGTCCCAGTGCGAGCTCAAGCATGCCAGCTGGGACTAGCTGGGACTTGCCCGCCCTGAACCTGCTGCAACGGGGGCTGTGGAGTCTGGCGTTGTTCGAAGATTTCGACATGGCAACACATGTTTGCAGTAAGCCGCAGCAAACCATGTGCCGTGCGGGGGAATCGGGAAGGGTTGCAGCTTCAACACATGGCTGTGGCATGCTTTGGCTTGGGTGCAGTTTGGCATGGCTGATCAACAGTCAAACCAGGGAAAAGATGGGCTGCTTGCAGCTCCGCCGGCCACTGAGACGAGAGGATTTGATGTCTTCCACTCCATAGATCCAATGCAAAGAAGTAGGGCTCCCTGGGAAAAACACGCTGTTTTCTGAATCCTTTGTGCCGTAGCGCATCGTAGTGCCGCAAGAAGGATCGACAGTCAGCCGGACACCACGAGGGCAGAGAGCGGCAGAAAAACTAAATCTTCAAGAGCAAGCTTGGGGGCTGAATCTGGGTACACCCGCCACATGGAAGACGTTCTGGAACTGCCCGCATGCGACGTATTTGCTTGTAGCTGAGGAAATGGAGGTCCGACCGCGGGCAAGAACTTACAGCTTAACAAATCCGATGACGACAATTTCGAGGGACAAGACAGCTCCAAGCTTCATGCAAAACTTGAGTTATAGTCGCAAAGGTGCGTCCGGCCCAAAGATGGCCTCTGCTTGTCGAGGCCGATATTTGCGGGGACTACACGAGCGTTCTCAGAGCAAAAGCCCTGCAATCACTGCGGCACGGCCGACGATCCTGTTCAGGCAGCGCGTTGCAAAGGTCAGCGTGCCCGAAAACTCCTGCACAATGCACGTGGTGACGTCCCTGTTTCGGACACTTCGGGTGCCCCTCATGAAACGATCGCAAACACTACGACGAAGCAGGTCCACTCTGTCGTCAAGGCTCGTTCGCGGCCGCATTACTTGGATGGCCCGTGTACTAGAGTGGACGAGGCACCGTCGGCCGGCCCCACTGGGTGAGGCCCCCACCATCCACAAAGACGTCAGCACAGGATCTAAAGGCAACAAATGTTCGCGGAGCTGAGACAACCACAAAGGACGAAAAAGAAACACATGAACTCGTCGGCCTGCTCGAGCGCAAGCTGAAGCTTCAACTCAAAATCAAAATGCTGTGTTTCTCATATTAGCAGAACGCGTTGCCTGGCTGCAGGAAGCTCGCGTGCTCATATCTTTTGCTCTTGTAGCCTCGCCAACCCAACATGGTAAGCTGTCGGAGATGTACAGTCACAACACGTGGAACACGCTCAACGTTCGGTCTTCCTAGAGGTCAATGAGACTGACAGCTTTTTGGCCAGGTTGCCTGCACGTACCCCTGCTTCCACCCAAGTCTGGGGAGAATTTCCTTGTGGATCGGGCCTGAATCGCTTGATGGCCTGGCTGCGGCTTCTCTGGCGGATCGGAAGAAAGGTTTGAGCCTACGGCAGCAACAAAACACTGTAGGACTTCGGCCCGAGCGACATCTGAAGCAAGGTGCAGGGGTTTTGCCAGAGAGTGCTTGCCTCAGGTGCAATCAGCATCCAATCGCAAACCGCCGATGAATCACAGGATTTAGCACGGAACATTAAGACATGCATCAAGCTCTGAGATGGACCTGGCTCTGCTAGCCCGGCTGCAAACTGGGAGATTCCGGCAAGAGCCACCAACAAGCCACAACGCGTGCTCAATTGGCAGCAAGATGACCAGGTCGTGAACGATGTCCAAAATGTTGGGTGACATCTCGAACAGGACCAAGGTACCTGGTCTTCTAGCTGCATGCTTTCATGCTTACGTGCTGGCTTAAGATTTCAAAAAACAAAGCAAAAAACAAAGCAGCCCGCGAAATCCTGAGGGTGCGTCTGTTCGATGGATGTGCTTTTAAGCAAAGTCTTATTGTTTGCGATTATCAAAACTGATATATAATATACTATTAGAAGATGAACTTCCAGTCCTTATACAATAACGATACGATTCTGATTCTTATGGTTCTCATGCTGTGTTGGAGTGCCGCCAGTGATGAAATATTCGAGAACATTGACATTAGAATACTAACTAAATTAAACTAACAGCTGCCAAGCCGCACCACACGAGGCCCAGCACAGGTAGAAGGAGCTCAGTGCAACGCAAGGAGAAGGCAAGATGTGTCTGTGGCCATAATTGCCCAACTGTGTTCATCCGAAATGTGTCAATGAGAGGCCTGGCGGAACTTCGGAACCACCCGCTTGGCTTCGTAACCTTGTTGCAAGACCGTGCGCTGCAACGCACAAGAGCATTCTCGTGCCTCGAACGACGTCTCGGTCGAACGACTCTTGTTTCCAACTGGCGCAGGCCTCGGCAATCCGCTCAAACTCTTACTCGCATATCACATACCAAAGACGTTGATCGCGTACACAAAACTCTGCGATCCCTGCCGCTCGCTTACCCACTTCTGCTTATCGCATCTGACGATGGAACCGAAACTTGCTATGGCAATCGATGCGATCCGAACATGTCCTCCTGTTCACAACCATGATGCGCCACACTTGCATGCACATGCATCCATCACATCTCCAACTCCTGCACAATGAGACCGAGCGGCATCGCTTGAAAAGCCCATGTGCTTGAAGTCCAGTCGTGCAACGCGGCTTTCTGTGAGAATCACTCGCCTCACGGAGCTTGAAGGCTGATGCACTGATTAACGTGGTGTGCCACTATGCCACCTGCTTTGCGAAGTACTCAGCAATTCAACACTGCAAGCAGGGAGCGTGCCCGTTACCACAACTTCATTGTCCACAAGCAGGGGCGACAGCTGCCAGGGAGCCTTGCACGGCGAGATGATGGCGTCATGTCCGGCCTGGAAGCCTTCTATCTCTGCATTCACGGGGCAAGAACGTTCAAAGACCACGGTCTCACTCCAACAGCACCGACAGGCTTTGCTACTAGCAACGATGCTGGATCTGCCCATCTGCATCTTCCACGTGTGTAGCTGCTGCCGAAAGTCAAAATGGGCACGGTGGTAAAAGTGGTGCTCCTCTGAAGGACCTGAGACAGCAGTCTTCGAGAGCAAGCCTCCCGATTACCTAACCGCATTCCTACACGGCACCGAGCAGGTGATGCGAGTCCGTGTCCGGACTCTTCAAAAACCTGAGATCTGCGGGACGGGGCACAGATTCTCAGATCTAGTGGAAGCCGAAGCCGAGGCTTTGACCCCTTCGAGTGCAAAATGAGAGACCCTGCAGCATCCCACATATATGGAGTTACGCAGACATGGATTCCCAGCCCACGGAACGGCCTACTTGTAGTTGCTAGAGCCACACGACGAACAGTTAAATTTCCATGCACTGAGGACCCAAGTGCACTGAGGATCGGTGTGAACTCCCAAAAGCAGAGATCTTCCATCGTGCTCCAAGGCTGCACTGCAACAGACACGTACTGCTGCGTGGAACTCTGCGGACGCCACCAGGGAATGAACCACAGAGCTCTGGTTTTCGCGCTCGGATTGCACTTTGTGGGTCTAGTCAGCTATGGCACGCGCGCCGTCTCTCATGGACCTGGGTTCAACCTCACACTCAACCAAAAGGACATCGTATGTGTAGCACATTGCGGCACCCACGACGAGTTGTTGCAGGTTGACCAGCCCCACGAGAAATCGACGTCACATGGCATTTTGCTCGGAGCACATACGCGTGGAAAATTGCAGCAGGGTCCCTTCAGCATCATGCTTCTCTACGCCTCTGCGTGAGATGGCTTTTGCGAGGGGTTCAAGTCATGTCTGCGGCAACGACACCTGGCATGGCTCATCTCATCGGCTCTACACCATTTGCATTCCGATGCATACCAAGTCCGCCAGCTCGCGAACTTGGGGCAGCTAGTCTCACGTCTGGATCTCAATGTGACATGTGAAAACCTACTATCCAAGAAGTATCCGGAGCATCTCGACTGCATCCGAACACCCCCCTCCCTCCCTCCCCTTGTGTTCCTCGCCTCACAGCTTCGACGCTGGTGCCTCCTTGTCGGCGGCCAGGCCGCCACCGGAGAGTTCCTTCAAGTCCTCGGCGGGGCATTAAAAAGAGTGATATGCTTGACTTCTCTGACTTCTTGCTGTCGAATGTCCATGCTCTTGGTCTTGTCGCCGAGCATGTACTTGGCAGCGGCCTTTCCGGCCACGCGGCCGAAGACCACGCAGTCCAGCAGAGAGTTGCCACCCAGGCGGTTGTTGCCGTGCACGCNGTCCATGCTCTTGGTCTTGTCGCCGAGCATGTACTTGGCAGCGGCCTTTCCGGCCACGCGGCCGAAGACCACGCAGTCCAGCAGAGAGTTGCCACCCAGGCGGTTGTTGCCGTGCACGCCGCCGGCCACCTCGCCGGCGGCGTAGAGGCCTGGGATGGCCTTGCCGGACGCATCCACGCAAGCGGAGTCGGTGTCGATCTCCAAGCCACCCATGCCTGTCCCGTGGTTTAGAAGAACGAGTGCTGCGACTCAGACGGTAGAAGAGCAAGTCTAAATGCTGTAGCTACTATAAGCGACTGTCGCCAAGATGCAATAATGAATCACCGGAGTGATGATAGCCACCTGCCGTGTCAGACTGTCACGTCGCGCGTGTCACCGTTGCCGTGTCGAGTATGCAACATCAGAGATGCTGTAATGCTCTCATCTTCTAACACAAGCGCAAAACGGAAACCATGCTGTCCCAGGGGCGTAGAAAGGCTCGGACTTGACCTTTGAGCCCTCGATGATGTTGTGGAAGAACTTCTTGCCCACGCCGGTCTTGCCACTGGGCTCGTCCCACGTCTTGCCGCTGGGGTAAGCCGTGTAAGGGCCCCCTTCGGGGTCCTTCTCTTGCTTCTTGGCCGCTTCGAAGTGCTGCTGGTGGGTGGCCTCAAGGGTGGAGAGCTCAATGCCCATGTCCTTGCACAGCTCCTCGCCCGTCTGGTAGAACTTCATGACACCACGGCCGGTGTAATGCTTGCAGTGCCACATGATCTCATCAGAGGCTGCTTTGTTCAGGATCAGGCGGTAAGGAGGCTTGGACTTCCACATCTCGCCTCGACTGATTCGGGCGTGGGGTCGTCGCAACTTGCTCCGTCTCCACAAAGCACTGTGCAGCTATGTAGGTGGTTGTCAATATTAGGGTCCCATTTTGGGTCCTTATTTTCATACGGCACCGACGGCACCTAATATTTAGGGTACCCAAAAAGGGGCCATAATTTTGACAACCACCCATGTGCAGCTTGGCCACCGGTCACGTAGTCACGGCGACCGAGCTCGTTGCAGAAGCGCATGCCGGCAGCGTTGATGACCAGGCCACCTGCCAAACTGCCCAAGGCCCCGCATGGCCCCACCGCACAACCCCAGCGCTGTGTTCTTGCTCTTCCCTTGCTCCCAAGCCACCAACTCCACGCAGAGCCTCAGCGGCCAGGAACCTCAGCAGGACTTTCAACAACCTCTGCCCTGCACGGACGATGAAGCAATGGGACTTCGCCAAGCAACTTGATCTTGGCCTCCGGATCGTCGGGCTCCACAAGGCCAGTGGGGTGCACCTGCAAGTCTGTGGCTCTGAGATGCACTGAGTGCCCTCCCCCTCCCCCTGGCTCCTTGCCTGGACCCACTCCAGGTCGATGGATCGCGCGCCGATCGCCTCGCCCATCTTGATGCCATCGCCTCCGAGCTGCTTTTCGAAGCCGCGTGGGCTGAAGCTGACCAGCTTAAGTATCTTTCACAAGGTACTGCCTCCTGGCCTGTGGTATGGTCACCGTTCGTAGTGGGAAGGTGCAAGAGGTCTGGGCGGTACTTCGCCAACAAAGAGTCCTCCCAAGAGCGCACCATCAGCATCCATCCGCCACAAGAAACAAAAGCCCGTTTGGCTCCTCTGTGAAGTCCGCACCGAATCCACCCGTGGCAAGGATGACAGGGCCCTCCTCCTTGAAGTCCTTGCCTGCTTCTTCTTTCGGAATGGCTTTGCATTGACATGGCTTTCGCATGCCCTCGCCTCTCTTCTCGTACAGGACACCACATACCGCGCCGTTGTTCATTAGGAGCTGCTTCACCTTGGCCTCACAACGCTTGGAACTACTCCGTGCTGCGGGCCCCTCCAACTTCAACACAACAAGACATCTCGACACTGCAGTCACACGTACAGCTCCGGGGCATCGTGCCACGATGGCTCGAGCTGGCCTTGTTGATGATCCTTGCAAGGTCGCTGCGCTCGGAAATCTTCTCAACCATCTGGATGAGGGCGTAGGTGATGGTCATGCCTTCGGGCGCCGCAAATGGCAAAGCCAAGCAGTGAAGCAGGAGGCAAGGAGGCAAGCACAGATCTTTCGGAGCTGTGGCCTGGGAAGCGCTCCTTGCCGCGGTGGGTTCGGGGTGCGGAGTGGCCGCCAAGACGCGCGAGCAGTGACCTCGCACACCGCGAGAACAGACAAGCAGCTTCCGCATGCCTGAGATCGCTGTGGCTCGCGCATGTCGAGATCGAACTTGTCGACCAGCCAGTCGACATCTGGACCGCTGTTGCCGCACAACACCTTCAAAGTCAACCTATCACAGAGCTCCTGGAGTGCAAACAGAAACCCCCCTTGCAAGCCAACCTTGACCAGCTCTGGCTTCTTGGCACCGCCNTCTGGACCGCTGTTGCCGCACAACACCTTCAAAGTCAACCTATCACAGAGCTCCTGGAGTGCAAACAGAAACCCCCCTTGCAAGCCAACCTTGACCAGCTCTGGCTTCTTGGCACCGCCCTTGAGCGTATCGGAGGTGAAGAGCTCCACGGTGTCCTCCACCTTCTTGGCCTGTGCTCCGTTTCTGTTCCCTCCGCTCCCGCTTCAGAATCACACTGCATGGGGGAGGAGTGGCCTTCTGGGTCATGGTCTCGGCGCCATTGATCCCGCTGGTGGCCTCACCCGAAGTGATTGCGCCCTTCAGTCCCGCGGCACGGCAGCCATCAGCCCACGCTCCGCCTTGGTGGAGTTGCCACCACAGAAAGCGGACTTGTCCACCAGCACCACCTGGCGTGGTGTTTTCAATTGAGGCCCTACCATGTGGCTACTGTAGCCACAGTCGCTTAGATCAGCTTAACCGCACCAAAAGCATCGCAGAAGCTAGACCAAGCAGTTGCCAGAGTTCCACTCGAGAACACTAGGAAATGAGGTTCGCTAGATGCAAGAGTTTCGGGTTCAGACAACGCCCGGATTTCCCCACGACTCTCAATTATTTGCGTTTACCGTTCTGGTACGATGCCCGATGATGTTGATCTCATATTGAGGATCCCTTCGTAATTGCAAAATCCAAGTCGGAGAATGTCGGAGCGCCTGTTTAGAAGCACACCCCACCTCCCCACCCCCACCCCTCTACGCACNTCTGGACCGCTGTTGCCGCACAACACCTTCAAAGTCAACCTATCACAGAGCTCCTGGAGTGCAAACAGAAACCCCCCTTGCAAGCCAACCTTGACCAGCTCTGGCTTCTTGGCACCGCCTTTGAGCGTATCGGAGGTGAAGAGCTCCACGGTGTCCTCCACCTTCTTGGCCTGTGCTCCGTTTCTGTGCCCTCCGCTCCCGCTTCAGAATCACACACTGCATGGGGGAGAAGTGGCCTTCTGGGTCATGGTCTCGGCGCCATTGATCCCGCTGGTGGCCTCGCCCGAAACAGGCGCGATCAACCGTGACCGCGCCCTTCTGTCCCGCGGCACGGCAGCCATCAACCCACGCTCCGCCTTGGTGGAGTTGCCACCACAGAAAGCGGACTTGTCCACCAGCACCACCTGGAATCCAGCATCTTCGATTGTGCTGTGGCAACCTGCAGATGGAAAGCAAATGCACATGATACAGATCTTGGCCTTGCCACCGCACTCGAGGACGCTGTTGGCAGCCGACACTCCGGCCAGGCCTCCACCGACCACCTTCGGCAGTTGGCCACTTCTGCTTCGAACCGGCCCTGGGATTGTTGTTTCTTTGCTGGGCACAGAAAGACACCCAGACCCAGCCCTGCACTGTTGGAAAAATATCCAAGGGCATGGAAAGGGCGCGGTCGCAACAACGTCCCCCAATCGAACCACCTCGCGTGCCCCTGAGCCTCCGGCAATTGCCTGCGTCATCTTGACTCGGATGGCACGGATAACTTGAGTAGAAAGGGACTGCAACAGAGGCCTTCACCCATCTGTCTGTTCAAAACCGGGCAGGCAAGCTCAAAGACGTGAAGAGACAGTCCACTCGTGTCAATATGCCCCCACATCATATTATTATGAAAGCTGGTACTTGCATGCAAGGATGGCAGCCTTCTAACGAGTCTGGAAACAATCCCGAGATTCCAAGCCTTGCCGGGAAACCATGAACTGACAAGACCAACCGTTCACAGGACGAGTGTTTCCTCGCCATGTCGTGCTACAGCCAAGCCAACTTGAATACAGCACCGGCAGCATGCCACACTGGAAGCTGAACTCTCAGAATTTTGTTTCTGTTTGCTCGCCCTTACTTCGTTTAGAAGTCGGCGTCGTGGCTTCGTCAGCTTGGCTGCCGAGGCTGGCAACACTGGCAGGACCTTCCGCACGCACATGCTTATGGCAAGTATAGCAAGTCCAACTACTAAATTCTCGTCCGCCTGCACGCTGTTCAGCTGTTCCTAGAAAGTCTTCTGCGCTGGCAGCTGGCCGCAGCTTTCCCTTGTGCGGTGCGCAAGCTACTCAAAGACCTGACAATCGCTTGATCCGAGCTCTGCCTACCAGTCCATAATAGCCCATGGCTACAAGACGGACTCGGTGACCACATCCACTCCACATCCGCAAGCCTTCAAGAGCTGGGGGCATTGGTCGTGAACCACGCAGCACGAAGCTGCCGGCACCGTGTGGGGCTGCCATGGAAGGACGAGCATCCTGCAATCGCGCCATGCGTCAAGGCTACGGCTTGTCAGAACCTGGGCCCCGTGTATTCGATGATAAGCTCGCGCCTCCGGGAAGCCCAGGCCCTCACCCCGACTGGCCCAAGAGCTGAATTGGTACAGCACCTGGGCCGCTCAGCTGGTTGCAATGCAGTGCAATGCAAGGTAGGGTATGCGCACAGACCGGAGCCAGGGGTCAAACCACGCTGCATGCACAAGCAACGTTCCTCAGCGACCAGGTGCAAATCCAGTCAGAACGACACCAAGCTTGTGCCCTGTCCCAGGATCAATGCAGTCAATGCATCCCTCTGTGCAGCAAAGACTCAGGCTGCCAACGCCGCCGCCAAATTGAGGGATGTAGACGAAGCCTCAGAGGCCGAGTTCCCGAGCTTGTGCACCTAACCCACTCAAGGGTTTTGTACCTTTCCGTCGAATTGCGCAGGCTTGGATTTGACACCAGCCACATCCAGCCACGCTGGTGATCACAGCAGGCGAATGCATGCACCACAGTCTCCTGACCGTGCAGTTTCTCGTAGTATGGTCAACGATGTCAACCGGCAAGAAGCCAAGACAGAGTCTTTGTCTCCAGTTCTGCGTCGACATGCGTTGACGCTGAGCGACACATGGATGCATTTAGCTTCTTAGCTTATCCACGTAGCGAAGCTTGGCTTTGGACTCTGTCGATGCAGGCCGACAAACAGCCAGCCGCAAGGCTCTGGCAAAGAGAACGAACACCGTCTGCAAGCAGTACCAGAGCATGTCGATGTCAAAGTTAGGGACAAGATGCGCAGTACAGAGTACAAGCAGTACCCACATGATTCGACACTAGGCCTCCTGGAAGTCACCAACACCCAACATCTAAGCATGCCGAAGAGGAGCTGTCGCAGTGAGCGATTTGGTCGCGGGTGAGACCTGCGAAGATTCCAACAAATGCAGCAGAATTTGCATAGTTGAACCATCAAAAGTAATATTTGCACATGAGGAGCTCCCCCTGCAAAATCCCCTTGTCCGCCTCCACGCTCATTGCCCATCATGAAAGCCGTCGGGCCCCGGAAAGGGCTTTCGTGAAGCGACTGTGCCTCTGCAGTGCGGCTGTTGCCAAGCTTCAAGCTTTTCACTCTCAAGCGCAGATGTCTTGCCCTATGCGAATCTAGCTACAGAACCGCTACCTGCAGCACACCTCCAACCCTGAATGATACGTAGAAGCTCTTGCGACAGCCTTCTCCACTTGTGCTTCATGCAGACAGGACAAGGATCCATCGGCTGCGATACACGTGTCTATGAAGCTCCAGATACCATGGAAAGAGCCTCTTGCTGTAGAGTACAGACAAGGAGGCTGACGTGTCCCGGCCAGGACCAGGCCTGTTCCAGGATCTCCACTCCGCACACGGACAGGCGGCCCGAAGGGTGTCGCGCCTTCAGTGCAGAACATGACAAAAAAATGAGCCTTCAGTGACCGGAAGCGGAAGCGCCTTGAGAGCTTCGACAGCTTGTGAGATGGTTGCGGCATGCTCGATCGGCACGGCGCCCTGGCCGCTCTTTTTGCAGAAGGCCTGAAAGAGGCGACATGCGCCGACACATCGCCACGGCCGCTGCGCTAACACAGCAAGAATGCAGCAAACCGTGACCATTCCATCCCCCGCCTTGAAGCCTTGTCGCCCGACCAGCATCACCTGCGCGTCACACGGAGTTTTCGTTGTTCTCTGGGGCAGAAGCACGAAGACGCTGTGTGCACCAATATCTTAAGTCTTCCACCAAGCGCACACCGAAGGCTGCGGCAGAGCGCAGGCAGGCTCCTGAGATCAGCAGCTGCGGCATCATCACACCAGCACAGGAAGGATATTTCGAGCCTTTGACCTCGTCCTCCTTTCCAAGGGCAGTTGCTGGCAAAACCTCCAACATCCTCTGGTGCCGAGCAGTTCTCCTCCTCAATAACAACTCTTCTTTAACCTACCCACCCGATGCCCGGGGTGACTTCGTCAATTGCCTTCATGCTAGGCTGCCCAGCTACCTAAATTGTTGCGCTTGTTGAGGTTGAACAAGATCAGGTAGCAGTAGGAAGCAGCGCCTCCGAAGGCGGATCGGCTTCACAGTCGCTCAATCCCAGCAGACTTGCTCCCCAAGCCTTCCTCTGCACGTAGTGCTGCTAAGGGAGCGGGCCCCAGCGCGATGCCGACGGAGTCGTCCTGGTTTTTGCGCACATTCAAGCGCCTTCGAGCCCGCATTCGACGATTCCGGTCCAGGCCTCAGGCAGCTCCTCCTCGTCCTTGTCCTTGTCCTTGCAACTGGGCCGAGCAAAGGATTCGGCCGACGGCTGGGAGATGCAACCCAGCAGCCATCACTGTTCTTCTGTTCTTCGTGATGTCCCGTTGTCAGATCCATGGCTCACTAGATGCCATCTCCCGAGCGCTGATGCGAACATTTCAGGCTTCGGTTACAGCTCACCTTCGTCCTAAGCCTGCAGTAACAGAAACCCTTTTGCCAACGGCGGAATGTCGAGCACCTGTGCATATAGTCACAGCTCTCGGAGAATGGAGTACTGCATATGATGAGAAAACCTACCCGTTCAATCGTGGAAAAGGTCTTCGGCTTCGGGTTCAGGGTTTTCGCGGAGCAGTCGCATTTCCAGTCTTGTGAAGGTCCTGCATGCGTTTGCACGTGTACTGAGCGTACTGTGATGCAACCTCCCCCCCGAACCCCGACCGCGCACTTGTACATCATCTTTTTGTCGACCACGCTGAGCTGGCAGCTTATGTACAAGTCAAAAGCATGTTTGCCACACAAAGTGCTTGGATGGTGTGTACACGCTGTGACGAGAGCTTCTTCGGGTGCCAACATGCTGTTGACGGCAGAGAGGCCTCCGAGTCTGTCTCTGAGTCTGTGCCCAGGAGTGCCTCGAGGGCTCTTCGCGGCATTTCGTGGCACTGTTTAAGCATTATCTTCGCTTGAAGCAGCAGACCAGCCGTCTGAGGCATGGCCTCAGACAGCTATTTACATACGGCGCTGTGGGCCCAAGCTTTCACGACCAATCCTGCTTGTAGCAACTGACACAACCAAAAGCCCAGAAAGCTCAGCACTATAGACTGGCAGCTCGCACCGAGTTCTCTCAGAATACGGCTGCACATGGCCTGGCCGTTTGAAGAACTGGGGATTAAGAAGAAACTCTCTTCACCTGGGCAACTCGCCTGCGTTGCTCCGTGTAATGCACGAGCAGTAAGACATGCCGAAGCACCGAACGTATGCAAAGAGACTGTTTCCCCCCTGTCTCCCTGCCGCCCCTCCCCCGCCCCGACAGTTCGACCCATCAACGTGCCACAGCGGCAAGATTTGCTCATACGGCACTGATGGCGCGCACCATCTGACCTAGAGCAGCGGCTGCTGAGTGTGCCTCCAACATAGTGCATGTGGCACATGCATGCATCCAACTCTACATCTGTTCCAAACACTCCAACATGTTGCGGTTGGTATTCTGGGGAGCTGGCAACTCGCGCGTTGCCTGGCGGCACCGCAATGACCCTCTTGCTTCGCTTGTCCTAGTTTGTCGGGATGCCTCTGCTGTGCGCATTAGAATACGCTCCAGATTCAAACTGCCTTCTAAAGGTTCCCAAAGGCTCAAGCTCCACAGTCTCAAAGCCTCAATCTTCACTCTAGCAGAAAGCCGAAAACGAGGACAGCTAAGTGCGCACCGTTGTCCGCCACGTAAAGAGCTCCCTGGGAATCAAAGGTCACGTCGATGGGCTCGTAGAGCTGGCGAGAGACAGAGAGAGAGAGCCACCACCAGATGTCGTGCCCTGGAAGCCTCAAAGATTTCTACCCTTCTCGGTTGCAGGGGTCAATGGGCAAGTCAACAGGCAAGAGCTGGATGGCCACATTTTAACCCTCTGCTTGCTGCGATGGGCACTTCTGGCCGCAGGAACGAATTCGATCACCTTCCAAACACTGCCCCCTTGGCAGATGGAGAAGTGTAGCCACTGTGTTAACAGACATTTTCAAAGCAAGGCAGACTTCCCAGTGTAAGAAGCCTTCGGGCATCTTCGGGCTTTGCACTTCCCATCACTCGGAGAGCAGTCCTGTCAGAGGCACCTGTTCTGCTTGAAGACACTGCAGATGCTCTGCAGATGCACTGCCGCAAGAGGAGTTCTTTGGAACCTCAGACTCTCAGAATCACACATTTTCGTCGGAGAAGCCCGTGGGCTTTTTTACCCCTTTTGCAAGGTGCGCTCCATCCAGGCACAATTGAAAAATCACCCTGACAACATCGTTGGTTCACGGCATCTTTTGTGTGCCAGGAAATACTTACTTTGTAGAAAGCGGCTGTTGCAAGCACAATGATCATCTTGCGCGAGGCCGCAGGAATGAGCAACACGTCAGCTTCTGTTGCAGATGTTATGCAGAGGCAGCATATGCCAGCATCCAGCTGCACTATCTTGCTTTATTTCGTGGTCGGCTAATCTACTCAAACTGCAGCCCCTGATCTCGTTCCCCAAGTAGAGCTGGCTTGCGAATAGCGAGCTTATGCTTTGCATGGCTGCATGTGCTTTGGGTGGAATGCGGCGGCAGCAGTCGCAGCACCCGCAATAGCTCCTCAAGTAGAAGCAGTAGTAGCAGTAGCAGTAGTAGTAGTCCTACTACTACTACTACTACTACTACTACTACTACTACTACTAGTACTAGTACTAGTACTAGTACTAGTACTAGTATTAGTACTAGTACTGGTGCTAGTGCTAGTGCTAGTGCTAGTACTAGTACTAGTACTAGTACGCTTTTGTTGTTGCAGCAGTAGCAGCAGCAGCAGGAGCAGGAGCAGGAGCAGGAGCAGCAGCAGCAGCAGCAGCAGGAGCAGCAGTAGCAGCAGGAGCAGCAGGAGCAGCAGGAGCAGCAGGAGCAGGAGCAGGAGCAGGAGCAGTAGTACTAGTACTAGTACTAGTAGTAGTAGTAGTAGTCGTTGTTGTTGGCAGCACGTGCGTCTGCTGCCGCGTGGGGTGGTGTGATTTCTTGGCTGGCATGTGCTGAAGCTCGAGTTTTGGTACTCACCCGAAACTGAACTTGGGTTTTGTTTTCGCATCGGTATTTGCGGTGTTTTCTAGCAAAAAAAAGCCGCAACCGGCGCGCTGCACTGTCCAAAAACATGCTCAGCTCTCCATTTCGCATAGTTTTGTTCGGTGTTTTCCTGTGTGTCGCATTTCGCCTCGGTTTTTGCAGTGTTTTTGCCGACTCTCGACTTTCTGCACATGCCGGATTATGCCGGCTTCGACTTGCATTTGTCTTTCAGCTCTGTGCGGGGGTGNAAAACGAAAACGCCGACACATCGTGTTGTTGACGAAAACCTCGCAAATTACAGGGTTTGCCTGACTTCGACCAAAAAAACCTCCCAACAATAAACGACACACCCCGCGCGGCGGCAGACCCACGTGCTACCTACTTGTTGCTGTTGTTGTTGTTGTAGTAGTAGTAGAGTAGCAGTAGTAGTAGTAGTAGTAGTAGAAGTAGTAGTAGTAGTAGTAGTAGAAGTAGTAGTAGTAGTAGTAGCAGCAGCAGCAGCACAGCAGGGATGGTGGTAGTAGTAGTAGTAGCAGCAGCAGCAGGGATAGTAGTAGTAGTAGTAGTAGTAGTAGTAGTAGCAGTAGCAGTAGCAGTAGCAGTAGCAGTAGCAGCAGCAGCAGTAGCAGGAGTAGCAGTAGTAGAAGCAGCAGCATTGTGGTTACACTGGATAGGGAAGGTCCTTCAAGGGGAAGGTAGCCAGGTCTAACAAGGAAACCAAAGAAAGGCCTGAATTCTGCGGTGTCTACAAAAGGAATGGGCAAGAAAA
The DNA here is from genome assembly GCA_003297005.1 of Symbiodinium sp. clade A Y106. Lineage (NCBI taxonomy): Eukaryota > Dinophyceae > Suessiales > Symbiodiniaceae > Symbiodinium > Symbiodinium sp. clade A. Next base: position 20,409 of record BGNK01003567.1, read on the forward strand.
CCACTGTTGCAGTTTGAACGCTTCTGGCTTAGATCTCGTTTGCTATCTTGCTGTGATCCGACACTCCGAGTGCCACATGTGATACTGCAACCACTGCTTGAAAACACATGTTTGCTATATGTATATGGGTACATGTATCAAGAATATAGTTACGGCTAGCGCAAGTATAGCATAATTGTACATGTTTGCAATACCTGCCATTTTAGCCATCTTGTTGGAACTGCGGTCCCCATCTTGTCTTCTCCAAGTAACGGAAGCCAAAAACTATTGCCGAATGACCATGTCTGCCCTTGTCATGTAATAGGACGGAGAATCGGCTCCGGATCGTACACGCCGCAAGCATAACATGCAGTCAAAGAAGGGTCAGCTTGACCGCTGTGGGCCTCGACTGAGAGGGGCCCTTTCGAACACATCCTGAAAGGTGGTAGTCGCATATAGTCGCATGCTGAGGCAGTTTGCAGTTGCACGCAACGCATCAGCACATGCAGCTGACTGCAACAGAACCGAAACCGATGCACATAATCCTGCCACACCTGTAACACCAGAGCCTCTGCCATGTGCGCTTGCTATGTGAGCCTGCTAATCGCCTTATCAGCACCCAACAACGAAGCTCTGAGAAATAGAAACCGTTGACCTTCGTGCTATGATGTCAAGGACACCTCCGAGGTCGTGAGCATGCAGGGACCAGACAGGTCAATTGCCCATCGGCTCTTCCCGTCTCTTCACAATTTCGCCACCGACATTCACCAATACATGTACGTGCTGTGTGAGATTGGCTAAGCCGATGAGCTGCAATGGCTTTACCACTGCACTGAAGGAGTCATCTGCTCTGTACATGAAATGTTCTTGCGAACCACAAATGACTTGGAATGACTCGGAACAGCAGAAACCACTGTGGAAGGGTGGCACTGTATCTACTCGGGCTAGGGTGCAGTGGCAACTGCTGCATCTTCCTCACCTCTCTGTGCAGGCAACCCTGTTGGACAGCCAACTACAAACACGGCTACACTGAGCTGCCTCTCGGCATGCTTGACAGTGCTTTCAGTTCATTGGCCGAGGGAGCTGTAGCAATGTACTAGGGACGTTCTAAGTGTTTACGACCTCCATGTGGGGTGACCATTCCTGCAGATTGTGCAACCCGCAGCTCCGCTGCCTTGCAAAGTCACAGAGATGCTGCGCTCCTCCGCTGCAGAAGTGAATTGGGGCCTAGTTCAGGCAGGTGCTCACACCTTGGAACTAGTGGAGAATGGACATGAAAGAAATTCACGCTGAAATGACGCCAATCTCCCTCTACAACCTGGAACATGAATATCGACATCCCCAGCCAAGCTGCGAATCTGCCCCATTTGGAGGGGTTGAGGGCCACACGGCCACGGAGCCTGCGAGACTGCAATGCATAGCAACACCAGATTGTCTAGACTTCCGTCTTGCCGGCACCAATGCTGTTGATAAAGCACGAGCAAAGGACTCCGTTCGTTCTACTTTCCACCCTTCCCTGTAAACGTGCCTGCCACGAGGAGTTCAGTTGGGCAGCCTGTGCAGAATAGACCGAGTGCCGTGGGACGCACGCAGTCCTCTCCTCACTGCAATGTTCTAGGTTAAGAGATACCAGATGGCACCAGAACCTGAAACGCTGGGATCGTCATCCAGTAACGGAGATAGGGCAAGAATCCTCGAACAAGTTCATGTAATTCATTCAGTGCCACCCCGCCATGTTTGCCTCAGGCACCACCCAGAGCAGCCAAGCGCTGGCGACTTGTCGGTCGCGGTGGCGGCGGCTGTCAAGGGCTTGCTTTGCTGGCTGACACAATGCAGCCCTGTCAGATTGACCAACTGCAGAACAAAAGCTGAATGTTCTCCTGGATGCTGCTTGTGGCTTGGTACTTATATCTTGCGAACACGGGCAGAGCCCCGGGCAGCTTGCAGTCCCGCAGCTGTGTCGCGTGTGCAGGCAGTAGGGCCGAACAGGATAAAATAGCACAGCCCGACCGCTAGCAGCGAAGTAATTACACAGCCTGGTGTAAGGAATATCAGGACGTGCGTCGCTTAGATGCTGAATATCAAATGCTTCCGAGCCTGCGGTGGATTCTCGCAGCGCAGAGGACCTAAGCCAAGCATTAAAAGTGCAATTCGCACTGCGACCTGATGCCACGGTTGCGCATCGAGGAACAGGCAGATCCGCGTGTCACGAGAGATGACACCTGCTCGGGCTGCGACATCCATGAGCAAACGGAAAGCGGCTGTCTCTCATGTGGATGGCTTTGCTGTCCAACCCAATCACTGTACAGTCCGGGCTCCGTATACAGACGGAGCGAAAACACTTTGTAAAGGTGGAGGGCTACAAAGCTGGACAAAGACGGACGGATGGCTAGACCAGGGTCGTCTGGAATGCGTGTGAACCCAGACCGAGACCGCTTATGTTATGTAGAATCGCCAGGTGCAAGTAGCACATAAGCATAATGCTGTGGACCTAGATGCAATTTGGAGGCTACAGCAACAGCTTTACTTGACAGAGTTCTGCTCAACAGCCAGCAGCTGCGTGCAGAATTCAGACTGCACAGAGAGATGTTGCTTGCATCGCTTCAACACAGCTCGTTTTGACGTGTCGAAGTGATCCCTGGCTCAGGAATGCACCGCTGCGCAGCCATCCCTCGATGCAAGGACGATGAAATGCCTCGGCTTGAGTCAACAAGGTACGGCCAAGGAAGGCGTTGGCAATGTCGTGCTCTTCGCAGCAAGCATGCAGCCCCGCCACATGGCCGCAATGTAGACGTGTGAGTGGCTCGCCGATGCCGAGAGGTCTGCACACGCAACATGTCTGTCACATCGCAAAGTGCAAGAACTGCCTGTTGCCCATGGGACTCAACACCAAGCACCAGAGGGCGCAGAGCAGGCTCGTGCCTAAGACATATGGAGCAGGCTTCAGCCAACTCCTCGTGCGCATGAAGCGGTTTCATGACTCATGACGCGACGAGCACCAATCTTACATGGTCTGACCTGCGCTGCACATCCCCAGTCCTCAGCTCTTGCCGTGGATTCCATGACCTGGACGATGCATAGCTTGAATGTCGGCCAATGGTCTGCGTCGATTGCCACATTAACTATGCGTAGTGCTACACATCGCGCACCTGCACAACCGAGACCTCCGGGGTGGCCTCGCCCTTCCGGGCGGGCAACGCGATCTCCTGAGTCTGACAAACCGCAGAAACGTGCTCACCAATGACTAGGTCACAGTACACAAGTGAGGGTACCAGGGCAGCTTCACCAAAGCTCTCCACATCCTGAGTACCGGTGCTTCCTGTATGCTCTGGCTTTGAAGCTCCTCACACTTACATACGCTGGCCTTGGAAGAGTGTACCAGTTGTCCCGTTCCGGGACCAGATCCAGCAGCTTACCGAAATTCCATCAAGTTCCACGATACAGAGGTGTTCAACGAAATCTCTACATGCAGGCATGCATGAATCACCCCAAGGACTCCTGCAGAATGTTCGTAGCGATCATTGCCAACGCGAAACCTTGCAGCAGCAGTAGCAGCTGCAGCAGGAACGGAACACGCAGGCTGCACCCGCGAATGCATTTTTTCAGAACGGCTTCTGCAATGCAGCATTTACCACATTGTAATGATGCAAAACAACACCCAGCCTATGTTGAGGAACACGAAGCAAAGTGCGGACGGGAACACCACATCCTGCTTCAGGGCACGGTTCATCACGGTTCTGTTGCTGTAACACTAACAAACCACGAAACTTCCATCATACTGACCCAGAACAGTTTACATGTTCTGCAGTTTCCTGCGGTTCTTACAGAAGCGTCGTGTTTCATCTCTTGCGAACAGATCACCTTAACCTCAATTTCCCATGCCATCGATAAGCCGGGCAACGCAAGGGCACCGGATCATCTACACATTACAGCCAAGTCAAACCAAGGACATCTGGTTTTGGCTTGGTTCGAGGACCATGACATGGGCAGGGCTGAAGGATGTCGAGGGCAACGGAGCAACACATTGCAGCCTAACTAATTCCAGGGTATCTGGGTTTGGTTTGGACTGAAGACCACAACATGAATGAATCGCTCACAAAACAACGACGAGAGTGAGACCCTGAAGAAGCTCGGAACTTAAGGAATAAAAGGGCGCGTTGAAGAAATGTCGTCAACCGGTATCGCAAAAGGAGGTGGTTGGGTGTAAGAAATGTGATGAACCGGGATAGCCAAATCAGGGGGCGGGCTCAAGAAATGTAATAGATTAGAATCGCCGAATGGGGGCGCGTTTCGGAACTATGATGACCCGGGATCGCCAACAGGCGGGTGTAAGAAATGTGCTCAACAGGGATCGCCAAATGAGGAGGCGTTAAAGAAAAGCAATCAGCCGGGATCGCCAGATGAGGCGGCGGGTTTGAGAATTTTTTTTGCATTCCCAGGGCTCAAATCTGGTGCTCGAATCGCGCGTTTTTGGTGCTTGAACCACGCGTTCCTGCTGCATGAATCGCGTGGTTGCCAGTACTTCAATCGCGCATTCAGCTGCTTGAATCACACGCTCTGACGCTTGAACCGGCTCGCACTCGAACCGCACATTCTGGTGCTCGAACCGCGTGTTTGGTGCTTGGTGCTGAAAACGGCGTGGTGCTTGAACTGCGCTTTAACTGTGCTGCACGCACAAACCAGAAGGGCAGGCGCGCAGGGTAGCTGCTGGGGCTGGGACAGGAGAGGGCTCATTTATGACCGAGATCTACGTCATGTCAGCATGACAAAAAAACACATTGCGCATAGCCACTTAGGCTGGTCAGGGGGTGTCAGGCATATTCCACCGTCTGAACATTCGAATGATCTGACAGGACGCAGAATTGAGTGCCCGAGCAGTTTATCTACATAAACTCATGGATTGCAGATTACATTGTAGATGCGATGGAAGCTCATGTGGTGTTCTTGTTGTGTCTGCTGCAACCCAAACAACCTTTCGCGCTGTTTGGAACAAGATCCACGTTGCTCACTAAAAAGAAGAAAGCTCCTGCAGCTCTTTTCACAAAGTACGCGAGCTCTGTTCCTCACGAACGAGAAAGCGAGATCTCATTGTACGGTAAAAGAGCATACACGAGCCCCCACTAGCAACAGGCCTAGCACGAAAGCGGAGTGTGTTTCTGTGAGATCTCGTATGGCTTTCTTGTTCAGAAATATTGAGATCCGCCGAGGCCACCCCTGCAGTCGCCCTTCCCCCCTCCCCCACCCTCCCGCCCCCTGAGATGTAACCTGGGCGTGTATCCCCTCGCAAAGTGTACAGGAACACAGGCAACACAGGAGTCTTTTTTTTACTGGCGCACAGCTGTATAGATCGTACTCTGCTAGAACCTTGAGCAACACGCATGGATACATGCAAGTGATACGTGAAACAGACAGGCACCTGGATGTGTGACATTCAGTGTTTCAACCAGGCACAAACTTAAAACGCGTAGAACTGCATGGCCGTGAAGTCGGCATTCTACTTGCCTGTTATTGCCCAAGTGAATTAAATGTCGGAGTGATTGAGCTACATCTGTAACTTACGCGTGTCTGTACATCTCAGCCTGGAGACAGCATATATGAAAAAGCAGAACACGCACACGAAACGCAAACGGATCTTCGGTCGACAACTCTTTGCTTGAAAGTTGCCCACATGTTCAGTTACCTCTCCAGATGGAAAGCATAGTGCACAGAAAAGGTAGAGCTTAGTTACACTTGATGCCAGCAATGGCATAATGCGGCTTGGGAAGTCGCGAAAGTTGTGAGTATCTTACCCTCTGATAAGTATCTTATTCTTTCTGTTGGCAAAAGGCCTGAGGAAGTCCCTCTTCCTGAGAAAAGCATGAGGTCTGCTCTTCGGTCGTGGCCATGAAAGAAAAGTTCAAAAGGTTAATGTGGTTGTAGCATGTTGTAGCAGTTGTGGTACTGCTCTGGGCAGCATCTGCAAGCTGGGCTGTTCCATCCTTGGAACCGGACTTCCCGTCCTTTCCATCCTTTCCAGACTTGCCTTTTTCCTTTACCTTTCTTTCCTTTTCCTTTGGCTGCATAGGCCTCCTCGGACTCGTACCAGGACCAGTCATCCCATGATTGATCTTGCCATTGACTGTCCTGCCATAGTCCTTCGGCTTGCCAAGCGTCTGTCTGATCATCGGCCAGATTCGACCTGCCTTTCCTCTTCTTGAAGAAGCGTCTTCCTCCGGATCCTTTGCCGCCCTTGCCTTTTCCTTTTCGGCGGCCTCCTTTGAATCCTCTCCTCATCTTTCTTCCTTGAAAACGCCTCTGAAACCATGTGTAGTTCTCCTCGTCGTAGACCCAGAAGGTATCATCATCTGTTTCAAGAAATCCGCCCTCGTCATCCTCGACCCAATATCCTTCGTGATTGTCCAGGTAGCCTTCATCGATCCCGAGAACTGTCTTTCTGCCACCATGACCGGAAGGAGCGGGAAGAGGGTCGACCGAAGTCTTGGTCGTGCAAAAGATCTCGAGGTAAACTTCCCGAAGTTCATTTAGACAGTAGTCAGCAAGCACACGGTTCCGATGGGCCATCAACGATGTCAGCACCTGTCGCTGATCCTGCAACGAGGTTGGCGGTAATCGGAATGGTCCGCGCATGCTGATCTCTGAGTCGATTATTGGCTCGCTCCATCGCCGCTTCAGGAGTAATGTCTGTTTGTTCTTCTGCAGGAAGTCCTGCGATAAAAGCTCGGACCTCCACATTGTTGGGGTCCGTGATTGGAAGATAAGTATCATTCCAGGCTTCTTGCATCCTCTGAACTGAGAGCTGAAATCTGGTAATCCAACGAAGCATGTCTCGATTACCGCGGTGCAAGTTCATGAACTGCTGGAAACGGTAGAGGAACACATTGGCCGCGCCCTTCACGAAGAGGGGCCGCAGGAAACTCTTGAAGTACTTAACTCCATTGTTCGGGTCCTTCAGACGCTCTCGATCAAGAAGCCGCTTGTGGATTGCTGCTTCACCTCCTAGACGGCTTCGCAGAGCTGGTCCTCTCTTGTCATTGCCCAACTCCGTGACATCGCACCAATCATCGATCGCATCCTCATAGGCGAACCAGCTACTTCGCCCATCATAAGACGGGGGTACTTTTGTGGTCACCTGCTGGAAAGCTGAGAGACGGTGCAACTCATTGAGATGACGAGATTCGTCGCATAAGATTCACTTCCATGAATCTGAAGGAGGTATTCGCCATGCTCAAACGGCGAAGCAGAGTGGCTAGCCATTGCGCTATCCTTGGATCGAGCCCCGGGAGATTCTTCTTCCGGTTATCTCCACCAGAGCGAAGTATACCGGAGAAGCTCCGGTAACCTTCACCTGTGTGAAGCACACCGGGGATCCGGTTGCCTCCACCAGAATGGAGCGTACCAACGGGTACCTCCACCAGTGTGAAGCTTCCCGTTTCCCGGGAGCTCCGCTACCACGTTGAGACGTAACCTGGGCGTGTATCCACGCGAGGACCTTTGCCTCCAAGCCATGCCTGTGCTGTACTGCATCCGCACGGGCCTCCTTGCTGCTCCTTGTAGCAGTAACACAAAACGTACTTTTTGGTGTGCCGACGTCACGACACCCGCCAGCACTTCTGCTTCGGAACAGAGTCCCGGAACCTGATCATCGCAGCCAGGCAATGCTGCCGCATCAGCATGCTCCGTGTACTCCAGAACCATAGCCTTCTGCTGTGGGTCGTAATACACTAGAGCGCCGTCTTCTGGCCAGAAATGCACAAGCACGCACAAGTCGGCATCTTCAGACTCAGAACTATCGAGGACCACTACTGGTCCTTCTTGCGGGAGGGTTTCTTCGGCATCAACAGACCCAGACCTATCGAGGACCGTAGGCGGTCCTTCCTGCGGGAGGGTGTCCATGGGTGTCTGCGTCACCTCCTCCGGAAAAGAAGAGGCACAGTTCTAGCAGCCTCCGAATCCCCACTGTCACCCAGGTCCGCCGACCTGGCAGCAATTAGGACGGAAACAGTAGCTGCGGCATCTAATCATGCGTATTTCTGCCATGTTGCCTGCGATGTCGCCGGAGCTCCTGTCGGATGATTTGGAGCATCTCCAGAGCCACAGCCTCGCCGCTGGCAGCAGCCAAAAAACTGTGAACCCTGTGTACAACGGCGCCGGCCTCCTCCTCGTGCACGACGGGCCGCACCGGGCTGTGTCTCCTGTGCGCACGATGGTGCCGCAGCATCGGCATGGGTTCGGGTCGGGCGAGCCGCCGCTAGCGCACCCGATGGGCCACCTGCCAGCAGCAATCTGCCGAGCTTTCCCGACACAGTACTGACCTGGGTTCCAGAGTCTGCTCCACATCTGAGGCCTTGCAAAGCAGTCAAACAGATCCTGCTTTCAGACAGAGAGTCGCGCGGGCCTGAAGACGAAGAGCTACGTGTTCGAACTCCATGCCGGAGGCCTGCGGGCGGTCTGAGACACTGGGCACGCTGGATTGGGCAACAGGTACAGGCCGAACCACCTGCAACTTCCGAAAGCATGGCGACAATGGCGGCTCCATCGCGGATTCCCCTCTAGCTCAGAAGACGTTGCAGGGACATGCGGAGTACAGTTTCCGTCGTGCGCGGACACAAAAGCCACTACCTCTAGGACATGCAATGCTGTGTCTCTGCAGCTACTTTGTGTGCGGCACCTGAGCCGATTTCCACACGATGCATCCTAAGCAGTGAGCATGGCAGCTGGCGACGCGGATAATTACCACCACAGACTCCGAGCAGTATACCATCCCAGGAGCAGAAGTGGTGAGATCACCCAAAGAAGTCGCAGAGCCCTGTGAGCTTGCTCGCCTGCGAGGCGTTTGCTTGGTGTCAAGCTCTGGTGTAGTTATGGCTGTCGTTGCCTGGCGACAACAGGGGCCGGGGACCCTGGGTAGCACCTGGTGTCGGAAATGATTCTCGGCGTTTGAGAGGTGTGAAATGGTCTCAGGGGAGAGTCTCAGCAGAGGGTGGTTTCGGGAAGACCCGGCCAATGCATTTTTTGCCAGATGTGGACAGCGTCTGGCAAAACGCATTTTGACCCACTCTTGGCACATCAAACTGGCCTTCTGCCGCTGCGCAAGGCAGATCAAAAACTGTCGACGACGTCTGACGGCAACTGCCGGCGCCGGCCCTGGATGCGAACATGGGTTTACGACATGCAAACTCGGCCGTTGTACATCGTCAGCGGCGCTCTCGGCAGTCTAGTCTTTTTTGTGTATGACGGGACAGTTACACTAGCAGACCGTAGGATTTATGGTTCAGGACAAATTCGATTTCTGCGCAGCAGCCCAAGAGTCCTTCCAAGAGTCCTTGAACCCTAGCCGACCTTTGCATATACTCTAGGGGCTGACTCACCTGAAACACCTGAGCTTCTGCCTGGACAGGGGTTACCTGGCCTGCCTCGAACCTCATCCCCGTTGCGGTGGAACACGCTGGAACCCTTGTGCATCCTTGTGCACTTACAACGTTCACAACTAGCGTGAGTTTGCTCTGGGTAGCCAGACGGTGAACTTTGGGAGCGATCTTCCGCTCTTATCCCACAAACAGCGCGGGTTCGCTCTTGGTGGCCAGATGAAGAACCTTGGGAGCGAGCTTCCTCTGTTACGCATCTTTCCCTCGTGTCTTACTTCCTCTAGGGGCTGAAGTACCTGAAACGCCTGAGGTTGTGCCTGGGCTGCCTGACCTGCCTCACGCAAGCCTCATCCCCGTTGTTGTGCCCTGTTGCTTTACGTCCTCTAGGGGCTGAAGTACCTGAAACGCCTGAGGCTGTGCCTGGGCGGGGGTGGCCTGACCTGCCTGGACCCTGCTCATCATAAGGGGCGTCGTCCCTTTGCGCCTGACCTGCCTCAGGCAAGCCTCCTCCCCGTTGTGCCCTCGTGTTTTACGTCCTCCAGGGGCTGAAGTACCTGAAACGCCTGAGGTTGTGCCTGGGCGGGGGTTGCCTGACCTGCCTCACGCAAGCCTCATCCCCGTATTGTTGCGCCCTCTTCTTTTACGTCCTCTAGGGGCTGAGGTTGTGCCTGGGCGGGGGTTGCCTGGCCTGCCTGGACCCTTCTCATCAAGGGGCGTCGCCCCTTTATACAGCTGGCACATGCTTGAGGCATTCGAGGAATGTTGGGCACGCCACAAGTGCACAACTCTCCGAAGTAAGGCACCGTTTCATATCAGAACTCCTGCACCAAAATTCACCAAAACACGAGCGGTTCTTTGAGAAAAAAAGCTCCTTTGTGTACGCCACTCCCGGATTAGACATGCGACCACTGCAGCTACCATGTTGATAAGCACGTCCGCACCTACACGTCGAGCCAAGGGCTTCGGTCAAGCTGGTGTCTAGAAAAGAGCTTCCATCCCTGTGGCTTCGGTGAATCGCTCTGTGGAAGCCTGCGGTTCACGGCGCATCCCTTGGTCACGGAACCACACTTAACCCGAAGCCTGATCCCCTAAAGACTCTGAGCAGTACACCATCCCAGGAGCAGAAGTGGTGGGATCGCCCAAAGAAGTCGCAGAGCCCTGTGAGCTTGCTCGCCTGCGAGGCGTTTGCTTGGCGTCAAGCTCTGGTGTAGTTATGGCTGGCGTTGACTGACGACAACAGGGGCCGGGGACCCTGGGTAGCACCTGGTGTCGGAAATGATTCTCGGGGTTTGAGAGGTGTGAAATGGTCTCAGGGGAGAGTCTCAGCAGAGGGTGGTTTCGGGAAGACCCGGTCAATGCATTTTGCCAGATGTGGACAGCGTCTGGCAAAACGCATTTTGACCCACTCCCTGGCACATCAAACTGGCCTTCTGCCGCTGCGCAAGGCAGATCAAAAACTGTCGACGACGTTTGACGGCAATCTGCAACACCTCGGCTGCTCGCTAAGGCATGCTTCTTGGGGTGAGCAGCGATGGGTCGGGCACTACTGGGACATCGACTGTTGCCGCGATGTTTTTGCATCTGACAACATGCAGCGTTAGGCCTGTAGGGTGCCGTGTGGTGCCGTGTTGTACCTCCCCCAAAATCCGCCTGCCACGCAGCAACAGCATGGCACAGAAGAATCGGCGACGACCTATCCGCGCCGACAGCCCGCCCACCCAGCCCCACCCGCCCGCGACGGCCCGCATCCCGGCTGAAGTCACGGTCGCTCCTCCGCACTGCCGCTGTCGTCCACTGCGGCGGCCAGCTGCTTCTGGTCCTAGCACAGTTTCGGAGCGACGAGAAGGCTTCAGTCTCCCTCGCAATTTGTTCCAAGTGGCTACACCGTCCGCCGCACCCTGCTCCTTAGCGCATCTAAGAGGGCACAGTCTGTCAGACACCCCGGCACAAAGCATTTTTGTCGAGTGGCCGTGTGGTCACCAGCATCAGCCAGCGGCTTCTGCTCCTGGCGCACTTCACTGGATGCACTTGAAGACATGAACCGGCTCAAGTCAACACGGCAGTTGTTTCCGAGTGGCACTATCCTCCGCGGCACCGGCACGCTGCTCCTCCTGGTACTTCTGATGGGATGCACTCTGTCAGTTGGGGTTGTTTAAGCTTCCGGTCTGCCGCTGCCATCCACTGCAGCAACCAGCTGCCTCTGGTCCTAGCACGTTTCGGGGCGACGAGAAGGCTTCAGTCTCCGCCGCAATTTGTTCCAAGTGGCTGCACCGTCCGCCGCACCCTGCTCCTTAGCGCATCTAAGAGGGCACCGTCTGTCAGACAACCCGGCACAACGCTTTTTTGTCGAGTGGCCGTGTGGTCACCAGCACCAGCCAGCGGCTTCTGCTCCTGGCGCACCTCACTGGATGCACTTGAAGACATGAACCGGCTCAAGTCAACACCGCAGTTGTTGCCGAGTGGCACTATCCTCCGCGGCACCGGCACGCTGCTCCTCCTGGTACTTGTGATGGGATGCACGCTGTCAGTTGGAGTTGTTCAAGCTTTCCGGTCCTTCCGTGTCAGCTCCCTAGCCTTCCGGGAGAGGCAGCTCGAGAATTGCCATTCACCATCGTGACTGAGGTCAAGTCTTCTGACGCACAAAAGCCACTAGACCAGTTGAAGAAGCCATCTTTTCCACACAAGAAGCTAGACAGCCACATGGTGGCTGCTCCTGGAAGCTCCCGTGTCTGTGAACATTTGTGCATCCTCGGTGGCTGTTGATTTCGAAATACATGTTGAAAGTGGACCTTCATGGTACTGCTGCATTGATTGCAAAGAAGTCACACATGTGGATACCCAGAGATTATACCGCGAGCTTCGCACAGCTGGTTGCATGTTGGCTGTACCGGTCCGTGTTACGAATGGTAGCCGTGCAAAACAACGCAAAAGGTCAACTGCATCCTAGGAACATGATCCGATCCGACAACAGGTCGGCAGGCCAATTGGACATTCCATGGCCGTCTACAAGAAGGCTTTCAGGAGCCGAGAGATCACTGCCAAGCGGAAATGATTCCCAACTTCGACCCCCCCCCAACCCCTCCCCCCCGGCTGAACATCTTGAGTCTGGAAATGATTCCGGCAAAATAATCCTGGGGGGGAACACCCCCCCTGGGAATCATTATTTAAGGATGCCCCCATTTGTTGATACATCACCTACTCACGGAATTGCATTACCTTTTGTGAGAGGCTTCCTTGATTTAATCCCAGTTAAAAATCTTTACTTACACTGCAATGAATTATGTAATTACAACCAATTAACAGCGGCGGGTAGTTCATCAGTAGTGAAGAAGGTAAATGTAACAGTGCCCTATTTAGGCATTATTCAAGACAACCAAATAAATGACTTTGATTATATTGATGTAAGTAATAAAATTCTACGAAGGTTGAACTTTAGGTTTTCAGATGAGTTTAACAAAACAGTTAATTTTAATAATGTTCAATGCAGTCTTTCATTAACCTTCTTCAAAAGTTAAAAAACAAATAAGCAACATCATTACATAAATCAAAAGAACCGACGACAACACTTTTAACAATACATATTATGACTTAATAGAATTCCTATAAGAAAATATATACTATATTAACTAATGAGTAGTGAAGAGGTTGAATAGGTTAAACATGAAGAAGGCAATGAAGAAGTGGTTAAAGAGGTTCTTGAAGACGCTTCGGCAGAAGCCTCGCGTGGCATTTGCGACGAAACAAAGAAGGACAATGCTGAAATTATTGAAACAACAAGCAAAGAAGAAACACCTAAACAAAATGAAGAAGCAAAACCTAAAGCAAAACCTAAGAAGCAAGCAAGAAGCGTTAAAGTTGTTGAGTTGGTTGAGTGCAAAGACTGTCGTCAAAAATTGACACCTAAAAGTTTAAGATACACTCACCCTAATTATTGCAAGGGTCAGCCAAGAGAAACGCTACCAGTTAAAAAAACAAAAAGCATTATAAGGAGCAAAAGTTAAGGAGCAGTTAAGAAAAGAAATTGAAGAAGAGATGAAGGTTCTATAAAAAGAAAGAGCAACAACCACAACAAGAACAAATACTAAAGCAACAACCAACCAAACCCATAAGAATGGAACAAACTGAACCCCAACGAGTTCCAACAGCAAGGGAACTATTAGAAGCATCTTATGCTGAAATAAGAAGAGCAAAACATCAGTGGTTTTAAATCAAGAATGTTTTGATTATTAAAAATATTTTTATCTAATAGTATTAATAATATGAGTATGTTTAAGAGTAAGCCAGAGTTTAACAAGTTCAACAATATTACGATTTAGAGGACACAATCGGCGTAGCAAGTAGGAAAAAAGCTATTGAAGATATGAAGATGAAAATTGAAGAAGCATAAAACAGAGGTAAGAATGCAGCATTAAGGAATGATTGGGTTCAACATCAGAAGAAATGTTTACATCAGGGTCAATTAGATGACATAAACAGACAATTAGAGCGTCCAATGATGCCTTTTAGAACGAATGAGGAGTTAAAAAAACGACAAGATGAACTGAAAACAGTTATAGCAAATATAGTTTAATTTAATTAAATAACAAATCTGACTTCATTTATAATAATGACTAAAACAGTAAAGACTGAATTAAAATTACTACCTACTTATGATGAAATGGTTGGTATGATTGAAAGTCAAGGAGACCAAAACAGACCATCAATAGAAAAAATATTGATAGGAGAGCAACATTATTTGGAAATGGCCAGTTTGGTAGTCAATTTGATAACATTGATTTTTTAGGATAGAAGAAGCAACAAGAAGATAGAGCAAGAGAAAATTTAAGACAAGCACAACTAAGATGATGTTAATTTTGATGATTTTGATTTGAGGAATTATGATAGGAAAACAATAATGTTAAATGAGAACCCAGGGAAGGGAACACAAACAGATGTCTTCAACGAAACACCAAGTGTAACAGTAAGTGAAAGTATGAAAACACCAGAGCAAACAGTTAAGGAACAGATACAAGAAGAAGAAATACAAAGTATAAAGAGTAGTGACAAAGAACAAGACAGGGAAAGAGAAAGAACTCAAAAGAAATCAGTAATGAGAAGAGTTTATGATGCTATGTTTGGAGAAGATGAATTTAAAGAAGAAAGAGACGAATTAAGGAATATGAAGCAAAGAATAGAAGAATAATATGATGATCAAGCACGAGAAGAGACTGTAGAGGAAAAACGAAGTGAAGAGAGTTACGATGCTTCAGCATCCTCAGGGCAAAGCCGTGACAATAGTTTGTCAATGAATGTTAAACAATCCTATCAGCCTTCATCATCCTCATCAAGTTCTAGAAGAAGTTCGAACAGAAGTGCATTATTACCTGTTGATGGTGGTTCATCAAGAGCAAGTGAGAACTCACTTCCTGTTGAACAAGAGGCATTAAGTGAATGCATTCATTCCTCGTCACCACCAGAAACAGTTCAAAGTTCCGTTCCTAGTGATAGGACAGTTGAATATGTTGAAGAACCAAGCCCACCACAAAGTGTTGTTAGTTCTCGTAGAAGTCAAGAAACAATAGAACACATAAGAAGCAGAAGTGCCAGAGGAAGCGTTAGGTCAATAAGTAGTTTATTAGTATTTTAATTGGGGGCTAATTTCTAAAAAACAGCCCCTACTTAAAGAATACTTAACATTAATAGATAAGATAAGTGAGTTCCTATTTGGTGATGGAAAACGGAGAGAAACAACACATTGACGATGACCTATTTGATTTGATGTGGAATACCTTAGAAGAGGAAAGATCAATGCTTGATACTGGAACTTACAAGCAGAAATTAGATGATAAACTAAATGCTAAATATAGGAAAGAAGGATACTTTAAAGATTATTACCAAAACAACAACACAAGTTATGAGTGTGAGAAATGTGGATTGACGATAAGTAGCAAAACCAACAAAGTAAAACACCAGAACACAGCAAGATGTAAAGCAATCAGTGAAGAAAAACAACAAAAGGAACTGGCTGACAAAATCGTAAGAAAAGTTTTATTATGGAATTGATATTATTCAATTTCTAAATAATATTAATTAATGAGTGGTAAGAATGATAAACTGAGTGAGTTGTATTATGATATTGAAAATGGTTTTGGTAGCGCTAGCTAGGAGTTTGTATGATGATGCCATTAAAGCGGGTTTGGTAGTAACATTAAATGAGGTCAAAGAATGGCTAAAGAGCCAGTCAATAAAGCAAAGAAGCAGTTATAACCAATACAATAGTTTTTTCTGCACCTTTTGCTCGTGCAATTTATTCGGTTGACTTGATGAATATGATTAGTTCAATGAAAGACACTGATACTTACAAAAAAGAATATCCGCTATATGGTTTTGCTTGTGTTGACAACTTTAGTAAAAAATTGAATGTAGTTCCAATGCAAAATAAAGATGGAATAACTGTATTGAACGCCTCAAAAGAGTGTTTTAAAGTAATGGGACACCCTCAATCAATTTCTAGTGATGATGAAGGAGCACTCAACGACAAAATGTTGCAAAAATATTTGAAAGACGAAGGTATCGTCCATAACGTGACACTCACACACGCGAACGTAGCCGAAAGAATGATTAGAACCTTAAAGAAAACGATAGGTGATAGAGCACTCGTTCATAAAGGTGCTTGGACTATACTATTAAAACCCGTTTTGGATAAATACAACAAACAAATGAAGCACAGCACAACAGGAATGACACCGAATGAAGCACATAAAGACGAACATCATATTGAAGTAAAGAGTAGCTCCATACTGAAAGAAAGATATTTGAGAAATTGTCCTAATATTAAAGAAGGCCACACTGTTTATGTTTTTACGAAAAGCGGAGGTAATTACACCAGCAGAAAAGAAACGAGGAGCAGGTGGAGCGAAAAGACTTATAAAGTTAAAGAAGTTGAGAGAGACACACAACTTAATAAATATTATGTTTTAGAAGGATTACCTAAAAGGTACATGAGACACGAATTATTGTTAGTTTAAATTTAAATCTGCTTAAAGACAAAACGCCCTAGAATAGTAGGAACTATGGTAATTTTAGACTACAGCAAGTCCTTCAAGTGCAAGGGTTGTAAAAAACTTAAATCAATAAAGACGATAAGTTCAAATAAAATCTTACCTGAAGTGCTTGTTGAGAATATTGTTTCTGTTGACTGTTGCTATTATTGTGGAATGAAGAGAGCGAATAAAGTAGAGAATAAACACCACGAGCCTTTAAGTAAGATTGAAAAGCAAATACAATACTAAGATGTCAGTATTTAATGAATATGATAGTAGTATAGCAAGGGAAATGATACAATTGAAAGATATTAACTAATAAAGGTGACAGTCCACTTAGTGAAGTTTTAAAGTCGTATGTTAGGAACTGTTACAGAATGATAACTAAAGACTTCTGTTTACTTATATCAAACATATACAATAAGGAATGGCTAGAAGAATGTATAGGAAATTGCACGAACATACTAACATTACAATTCAGTTATTATAAAAGAAAGTATCCTGATAAATGGTCATGTAAATTATTGATTTATGAATATTTAAATGACTTAATAGGTTATGATAAAAATTATATTGATAATGATGAACTGAAAGCTTACCTTAATGAAGTATTTGATGAGTATAATAATTAAACGTAAAGCACAAAAACCCCACACAACAATTATAATAAATAATATGAAATATTTACTATAATTATTGGTAAAACATCACAACCAAACAATAAGAAAACCCCACAAAAATTATAAAAACTACTAAAAGTATGGAATAATAATATTAGGGAAAAACAAATGAAGAACAACAAACCTTAGAAGCCCCATACATGAAACGAATAAACCGGCAATAACGGAAATAACGAATAAGGTGAAACAAAAGTTATATGAAAATCCATAAAATAATGTTAAAATGAATGAAGGTAACATAGCTCCCCCAGACCCCGTTAGCCCTAGCCGGTGAAACCCTCTTTCTACAATTTTTCCCCCGCCCTGCCGCCCCCTACCCCCCCCTTGCCCCCCAGATATGCAAACACACATTACAGAAGCAAGTCGATGAGTTCTGTCACAGTTCTGGTCTCCGGCAAGCCGAGGCGGGCGGCGTAGCGTTCAAACTAAGATGTCTTCGGCGTTCTCCAATTGTGCAAGAGGGCTCAGGGACTCGACTCTCTTTTCACGGCGAGAAAGAGGCTCCTGCATTTCTACATGGAGTCAAACGCTCCTCAAGCCATAACTTGACAAAGCTGTTTCAGTGTTCTCGATCTTCAGGTCACGAATACACGAATCTGTCAGGCATTAAAACTCCCGCGAGTTTCCAAGTGCAGCAAAGGCCAAAGCCAAAGCATCGTCAGCAATCGAACCTCTGTACGCCCAAATTGGTGCCACAATAACTGAGACAATAACTCACTTTTTGGCGGTGTTGGAGCCCGTCCGATGTCTTTGTACTTTCTGGCTGCCTCAGATCCACTCCTAGGTCCTAGAATCCCTAGGAACCTATGGATCCGTCCATCCATCCATCCATTCATCCATCCATGCATAGACCCATGTGGCAAGCTGGCGGGGACAGATGACATTCAGTTGCGCACGATGCACATTTGACCAGTCTCAGAAGCGCTCCTGCTGCGATGCGACAAACTGTGCGAGTCCTAGCCAAGAGACCTTTCAGAGGTGCCAAGGTCGAAACTTGACATATGCTACTGACGACTGGCCTGAAAGCTGGCTGCCAGGCAAGACACGCCATGGAGGAAAAGCCTTATGAAGTGCCCTAGCAATCTTAAAACATGCTCCGACAACACGACTCATCGGCATCTGAATGCTGGAAGGGGGCTGCTGCGTTTGCCAGGTCTCTAGATCCTCGCTGTGAGGCCTCACAACGAGGCACCAAAAGGAGACTCGTCAGTTCGCAGGCCGAGCAGGCCGAGCATGCCGAGACCGGTGCTTCTGCAGTAGCCGATCAAGCTCCTGCCTGCACGTGGCTCCGCTTTCTCTAAAGGAACGGAGCCTTCGAAGCTCTGACCACACAAAGTGAGGGAAAGCCGCAGACCACGTACACACAGACCGATGGTCACCCAGCACAGTCGCCTGTAGTAGGCGGCGAAGAGCGGCAGCAATGCCAGGCACAGGCATCCCAACTGAGTCGGCCGAGCTTCAGAAAATGCAAGCACTCGAGCGTTCGAATAAAGAAAACTGGCGAAAGGTACCCGGCAGGACAGCAGTTTGGTAGAAAGGCTCGGACGGTTTGCCCGGAACTAGCGGCTGCGCCAGCGAGAAGGCTCAGGCCCACCTCCTGACTGCAGATTGGTCTCTTTGGCTTCGGGCGAACCGTCTGACCGTCGAACCAACACACTCAAGGCTTTGGGTTCCCAGGTGTCCGTGGCCACGAAGCGAGCCAGCCACGGTGCCCCCCAGCATCGCAGGTGGACCTGCCAAACTCCAAATACGTCCAAGCAACATTCACAAAGCACAGACGGCCCGAGACCTCCTCCTCGCTGTAGAAGCCTGCGCAGTCTAGCTGTGCACTGCCCCAAGTGCCTTCTATTCCTAAGCTCTGGCATCCGTTACAGATCATCTGGACCGAACGACAAGGAACTCGAAGAACCCTGGCCGGCTTTGAACTGTGATTTGGCCTGCAGCCCACGGCATCGTCCACCTGAGCGAGCCAGGCAAGGGAGTCGTGCTGCACATTCACGGTTCCTCTGGGCAGCATGAAAAGGAGAAAAACCGCAGTTTGAAGAAGTACCTTTCGTCTCCACCGCCGTGACATGACAGTATAGCTTCTGCTAGTCGCATGACATTGCCATCCCCAAGCACTGAGTGAGCCGGCAGAGATCGGCATGCCGCGAAATACTCCATGGCTCGAGCACGTGCGGCAAGGCCAAGGCGGAATAATGAATGCCGGCCTTGCTGGGTGCTACTATGTGCTAACTGCACATTTGTTCCGGTCTATGTTTCCTGGATTGACGCCTGTTGCCCTGCTCTGGATGCACTCGAACTGTTTGTTTGTCTATGGGAGAACTTTCCTGCCGATAACAACACAGCCAGAAAGCACGAAGCTCTCGACAATTCACAAAGAGAAACCCTGCACGAGATTTGTCAGTACACATCATGAGACTCAATTATATATGACTACTGCACATCATGCTTACTCATTACGGAGCCTGGTAGAGCTCATCACCGTTTCCTTGGCCACCGGCAACCACCAGCCCATGCTGCCAGCCTGCAAGACATCGGTGCATTTCCCAATCAAGACCACATTCAAGTATTCAGCTTTCCTTCCGGCAGCATGACTTCGCTTTCATGCATGGTCGCCTCATAAAGTGGCACGAGCCGGTGAGATCAGCACGTTGATCAAGTGATGCCTGAGAGAGCCACCTGGCCTTCTCGCCATTTCATGATGCGGTGGTTCTGGTAATCTGCTATGTAGATTGTGGAATCCTGCCAATGCAAACCAATGTATCTAAAGTCTTCAGCTGGACACGTCCCGTACCGTGAAAAGCCGAGCACTGGCCACTATACTCGAGAGCTTCTGTTTGCTCCTCTGTGATATGGAGGCCCACGGGATGCTGCAGCTGATCCAGGCCTCCGGGACTGCTGCCCGCGAATATGAAGCTCGACATCCATCGAAAGTTCATACTCCATCCGCACTTGATGCCCACCACTCGAAGGGTGCAGGGGTAGAGTGTACTATGAAGAAAGGCTCACACGACAACAAACCATGCTGCTGCGTTCATGCAGCCGCTATTGAGAGCCATGCGTGAACCCTTGCCATTGCCACCAGCCACCGTCACACCCTCCGTAGCTCCAGGAGTCCACCTGCTGCTGCCAAACAAACGAGACTAGAAACCTCAGTGGCCACTCGACATCATCCTGTGTGATTCCAGGTTCCAAGCTCATGAGGCTCATACTGGATGACACACCGATCGCAGAAGATGCGGAACTTTCATGATGTGTGTATGTCAGTCCGTTGAAGTCAATGAAAACTGTCCCAACCTCTCTTAACTTAATGTCTTTTCCAAAATAAACATGATACAGACCGGGTCCCAAACTTTTGGATGCGGTTGTTGCCGCTGTCGGACACATACAGCACTCCTGGCCACACTCAGCTGAATCCCCAAAATGAAAAGATATTCAAATTTGAGTCCAACCTTTGTCCGTTGCGGCAGTCGCTACAGACTGCAAGGTCCTTCGCGCGTGACGAAGATGTCTTCGGCATCCTGGCAGTGGCAATCAAGCGCCGGCCCCACATCCATCCCATGTCCTGAGTACTGCTCGTCGCGGCCTCCAGCTGCGAAGCTTCGCTGCCGCTCTCCGGGCGGCCGGCCACAGACGTGGTTTGGCCGTCAAAGTACCTGGCCCCCATCGAAACAGCACGGCGATGCTGTTGAGTACGTGCAACTCAGTCAAACATGCACATGTGGCACAGAGGTATAGCACAGCTGGGCTAAGAAACGAAACAATGTTTAGGCGGGAAGCTAAACAAGTTGCCAGACAGCAGAACCAAGCATTTTGGCCGTTTCACTGGCCGGCAATCTTGCTTAACACAGCAGACATGAATTTCACCAATTCCGCCGGGATCCACTTGTCAATCGCCGTCGACGTCAGCCAACAATCGCAGTCGTCGCATGCATTTTGTTGGTCAGCCGTCCATGGTGCTCGACAACAACATGCTCTTAAGTCAGTTTCCGTTGCAGATTTATGGCCCAGGCACGACCTCGGCCATGTTGCTGACATGTCAAGCCACATCGAAACCTTCCTCAGCACAGCCTGGGACAATCCAGAAACGGCACAGAGGGCGGCTGCGTTTGTTCGTGCCTGAACGGTTCGCACCTCCGCGATTTGCCCAAGCTCCAACTGATTGCATGGTTACGTTTTCCAAGACTCTGCGGCTAAAGGTTTGCGGTGCTTGGCGGTGATCAGTATAGATTTTGATTCAGAACAGCCTGTGGTTCAAAAGCCCTGCGCACCGCTGCACGCGCGAGCCGTTCTCGTCAATGAAATAAATGGAGCCATCTGCACCTACGCAGGCATTGCTCGTGTCGGCAAGGTCGATTGATCTTCGAGAGCTCCACTAGGCTCCATGCATCTCCAGCGCACAAAGAAGCGAGCCTATGTACAGGGCACGCGTCCCGACGTCGAGGCAGAGCTTCCTGAGTGACATGGAAATTGACGAACTTTGTTAGGCGCATCGAGATGCTACCTGCTTCCTTCTGGTATCGCTAGTCACCCGTCTCAAGTGCTCAGCTTCGTCTAGGCATGTAGGCATGCAGCCCGGCGCCAACCACCTCGCCCACGCCGTCACGGATCCTGTCTGCCACACTATCACTAGAAGAAACCCTCGAAGCTGCGATTCACAACTGAACACGCCACCAACCACAGGATGTTGCAGGGCATCTGCATGAAGAATCGATGCTTACATATCATGCTCTTGCCTCTAGAAGTTGAAGCCAAAACCTGAGACAATAGCATGGCATAAGCCTCGACAACAACAAGTAAATGATGTTCGAAGTCTTGACAGTCGCCTAGGGTGGAATGACAGAGTCTGATTCTCTTACATGCTGGTGTTCCTAGTCGGCTATAGGGCCTGCGCTTTTGAGCTATTGACGTTCCTCAGCCCTGCATTTTTGTTTGGAGCCGCAGATACTTAAGCCACTGGCGAAAGGCTGGTTTGCCTTTCTGCCTTCGGTCCATGCTCATGAACTTCATCCAACAACTCCAGCATGCGGCGAGCGAGAGGACGAGGGACATCACAAGCCAGATCTGCGCCAACTCGTGCATTGGCTTCCATGATGAGCATCTGCTCATCTGTTCGTCTGACCTTGTAGTTGAAATTCACGAAACCAGAGTATCCCTGAACAAGCTTCTCCATAACCTTCAGCTCTGGCTCAGGCGGTTCGACCAGCTCCTTGTCCAACTCGCTCACTTGAGGCCAAACATACTCCTCGGCATCATACCGGTACCGAACGCAAGCCTTTTCCAAAATCTTGCCATTCAGAACAAGCAATGATGTTGAAAATTCATAGCATCCGACAACTAGCTCTTGCAGGAGCCACCGACCCGTCAACTCCCCAGAGTCTACGCCTGTGATCCGGCGCACGGACTCGGAAGAGTAGACTATTTGTACTCCCGCACCGAACTCTCCTGCTGCAGGCTTCAAGATACATGGATAGGACGCTGTCTCCGGCAACCGGAATCGTATCGGAAAGTATGATGACAAACCAGCAGCCTCTGCGAGTGCCTGCAGCTCAACTTTGTCGTCCAGGCGTCGCACAACATCAGGATCACAGCATAAGATCCGCCATCCTGCTTCTTTTAGGGCTTCCTGCTGTCGGGCGATCTCGACAGCCATGTTGTCCGAGGCAGGCAACAGCCACGAAGATGAAGTAGGAGGTTCAGGAGGATCGCCTCCCTGCCAATCTAAGGCGTTGCTCGCTCCGCATCCCATCCGCCGGACGTCCCGGTGCCAGTAGACACGGGGCGTGAGACAAAAGCGATCCTCCTGCTCCTCTCCTCGCTCGGCAATTTCCTGCCTTATGGCAGCGGCAGTTTCTGCCTCTCCAGCCAACTCACAGGCGCGGAGCACTGACTGGTAATCCTCCTGGCTGGGCTCGTTGGCTTGCTTGTCCTCCGACCATATGTCTTCTAGCAGTTGAAGTGCTGCCGCGGAGGCTCCTGCTTCACCGCAGAGCTTCAGGGCCTGGCTGCGAGCAGCACGGCAGTCCTCACCATATCGCTTCATCTCCTCAACTCGCTGGACGGCATCTTGCCATCCGGAGCCTTCGGGAATAGAGCTGTAGGAAATGCAGTGCTCTTCCACTGGGCCAGCTTCCACTAAGTCCCAGGACACCAGAGGTCCAGGGAGACCCGGGTGACCAGGAAGAAGCCTTAGTAAGAAGATGTCTCCTCTTTGACCATTTAAAGACCAGTTCCTCCCATGGCCATCGGAGTCCGGTCCAAGAACTTCCTTGCCTCCTGGGTACAGTACCCGAGACCAGTCCCGATCACATACGATTTGAAACTCGCCACCTGCATGTGGGAGCGTCACTTCCAGCACGAGCTCTTCACTGCTCTCGCTCCTTTGCAGGGGCTCAAAAGCCCAGTCGCTCCAGTCTCCTACCACGAAGAATTCAGACAAGGCGGAGACTTCTGTGACCGGCTCCTCGATCTGCCGGAGCGCCCCAGCAGTCGCAGCCTCACTCGTCTCGTCCGTCGCCGCCTGCTTAATTAACCAGGAAAATCGTGAGCTTCGACCGTAGTTCCCATGCTCCAGCTCCAGCAGGAAATCACGCAGGGACAGCGAAGGTTTGGCCGTGGCACCGCGGTCTGTCGACTTGGCCTGTGCCGCACTGACTTTGCAGTGCACATTTGCTGCTCTACGCCCGCGATAGGCCGCCCTTCTTTCGTGCAGAGTCAGGATGCCAGAAACGCAGGCCACTCCCCAAACAGACCCATAAGTTTTACGAGGCCATGTCCAAGGCTTCCAACGCACCGGAAAATCAGCACGTCGTGTAGGACAGACATAAGGAACTTGACCTTGCAACGGTACCAGCGCCATGGCCAATGAGAACGAACCTTGTTTGGTGATGGGGCAAGTGGCGATCGAAGGAAAGGACTCTCCTGTTTTGCTGTGCTGACGGCAGGTCACGACCGCCCGGCCTTACGATGCGTCCGTGCTGACCGTCCAAGACCTTAGTCTTGCCCGAGCGCTCGCACCCGACGCCTTGGCCTTGGACGAGCCCTGAAGTGTAGGCTGCGAGCATAAAGATCCCCTGCTGCATCAATGGCGATGTCAATGATGTCCTGACTCAAAGTCAGATTGACAGAGCACGCGGTGACACGCAGTAAGTTCATCATCGACAACATGTCTGCTCGCATGTTTCTAAGTTGTCTCTCTGAGAGAAGACGCACACAAGAACAATTCAGGCACAGGCAGAGAAATCGTTGACACCGTTCAGCCTTGGACAAGCTGTCTCACAAAAGCTCAACTGCACAGGACCTGCTGATGGCTGTGTCGGCGCTCCCTGCTCGTCGTAAGTTTTGGCTAAACGTTGCACGTCAGACGGTCAGACTTTTGCTTGACTGTCAGAAACTGCTCCATGCCGATTCATTTCGACTAGTCATTATCATTTTGGATGGAGTGCGACTTGGCCTTGCAACAGCGCAAGTGGGACCCTGGAGTGAACACAGTGGCACTTGTCATTCTGTCATCCCGGGGGATGTACCCAGCAACATTCACTACTGGATGGTGGCCATGTTTGGCCGTCTTGAAAAGATGCACTGATTGGCAAAAGAGCTGCTTGAGTGCTGAAAGGCCAGGTTGGCAGCTAGGCAGCCTGACAGCGAGAAGGCAAAGACAGTCGTACATTCTCAGGCTGCAGCGTGCTGCCGCTGCCCACCACCACACGGCCACAGTTGCATCCCAGAGGCCACTGGCAAATAGAGTGGCTGAGTCTGATGTGAGAGATATACATACACCTAAGATTGAATGATTGATTGATTGATCGATTCACTGATTGCCTGCCTGTGGGTTCGAACAGGACTATATATCCACTGCAGGGCACCCAAACAGAAGGCTGGGCCGAACTCAGGGTCAATTCTGGACCCTGACCATTTTGACAGCTTAGACTATGGATGTCTAACAACTCTGTCCGTCTTCGCTCTCGGCTGGGACACCTTTAGGGGCAGCTCCGTCAATCAGCTATAATGCCTTTTGCGGTCTCGCCCACAAGTGTCCCCATGAGGAAGGCAAGGGCTCGACAAGACTATGGACGTGAATTGCCATCATGATACGAGTAGCTCCAAAGGAGCACATGTCATGATAAGTGTTCGTCGCTGTCTTCCAGGAGTTCTCTCTCCACCTCCTCCAAGCTGCGACCGCAGGTTTCTGGCACCACATGGTACACGACCAGAGACCCAGCAGCGTTTATGACAACAAAGACCGGCGTGAGGCCAGCGATGGCTAGGGCCATGGGGAACACCTCACAGTCGTCGCGCAACACTGCGAACATTACATTACTATATTACATACGATGTCACTATATGTCACTATGTCCTCTTCTGTGACAGCGCAGGTGAGGAGGCCTGCATCTCCAATGCCTTGACGGCATAGTTGAAGACGTGAGAGAGTGCCAGGCCATGCTGCCGCAGTCGCTGCGGGTAAAGCCTGCCGCTGAAAGTGATGGTTCTGTTGCGCTGAGTGTAGAGACCGCTCCCTGACTGACACCGCGAAGTCCTCCTCTTCAGTTGCAGAATGTTACGAATTTCAGAGCTCTCTGGAAGAAATCGAATCGACCCCCACCCCAAAGCAGTTTCTGCCAAAGCTCTCAGTTGTGAGTTGGAAGGATGTTGGTGCCCAACAAAGCTCAAAGATTGCCGCAGAGGCCGCTAAGGAGGTGAAGGACCTTGGCTCCGGTGGAGGGTGCGCTCCGGTCTTAACAGCGAAGTAGGTGACAGGCCTTGCCGCAAACACCATTCGCGTCCGCTGTCCAATGGGTTCATACTAACCGGCAGAATCCCGACACAAGCACATACTCCACGTTCCAACCCCACAATCCTTCAGAAAAATCCTCATTCGATCTTCGCCGTGGTGCAGGGTCATGAGGCCTGCTGACGCATGGCTGCCTGCCGATTGCAGAACAGGCAGCTGTATGTTGGCTTTGACACGAAGACTGTTGCCGGAGGTGCAGCACACTGTGCAGCTACCACATATCTTCACATGACAGGTCGGCAGCAAGTGTCACAGCGCGTGGCGGTTGTCGCTTCACTAGAGAAAGCCCAAGATATAGCTTGTGGGTGATCAGTGTAGCTCAGCACACACGCTCGTAATTCAGGCTGCTTCACAGTTGCTGTTGCACAGGCAGGCCTAAGATGTGAGAGAGGAGCAGTGTTGACATGGAGACTGAAGACCCCAGGCATCCCAGGAGCAGGCTGCCTGCCAGAGCGAGTTGTCACAGAGCGAGAAGTCAAGAGCCATGCGGCACATGCGCTTTACTTCTGTGTGCCTCTGCGGCCAAGGCGGTCCATCAAGACAATACCTTGCACAGTCAACTTACTCTCACTGGTTGACACTAGATCATGGCACAAACAGCTGATGTTGCTTGCTCGAGGTGCCCAGCGGCGTTGCAACTGATCGCACCTGAGTTTCAAACAAAGGTTGATGCAAAAATCCAAGCCAGCTGCGGGTGAAACTGAACCAAACGTTGCTTGTAGGTAAGGGAACTGTCATCAGTACCACACCCAGCGTGGTGAGATGATTCTGGAACCCCATGGCCGCCATCACAGGTGCCAAATAAGTTGTCAAACAAACAGTCCCATTTGCCTGCTTGAAACATGTCAGGAGAGCACTGATCTCGGTCGCAGGATGCTGAAAGAGCTCGCGCACATTTAAGGGTACGGGTTCCTCTTTGTCTCCCCTCATACCTTGACAGATAACGTCAAGCTCCTTCTGCAGCTCCAGCTGTCTTTCATGGGGATCGATGCTGGGTCGCAGCGTCTCCAGGGATTCCAAGGCCAGTGACCGACGCTCTGCGCTTGCAGCATCGGAACCGTGCACCAGCCATCGTGGAGAGTGTGGAAGCGATGCCATGCCGATCCCTGCGATGACGGAAGGAACTGCCACAGCACCAAACATTAGCTGCCATGCTCCTGGGATGGGCTGCAACACCGCACCAGCAGCTACGCCCGCGCAGGAGCCGAGTGCGAAGGCCGCCCAGCGGCTTCCGTTGGAAGGCCCACGAAGCTCTGCCTCCACCGTCTCCACGACATACGCCGCCTTCGCCGGAGACGACAGCCCTTCTGTAAGCCCAGACAGGAAGCGCAGTGCCAGCAGCGCGTTTCGATCAGCGACGAAGGTTCCGAGCGAGATCGCCGTGAGACCCAGAGCAGTCCAGACAAGAATGTCTCGTGAAGAAGGCTCCTTCGAAATGCAAAGCAGAAGCATAGAGCCACAGAGGGCACCGCAGACTCGTGAGCTCACCACTGCACCGATGTCCCATGCAGACAATGGCATCAAGAGGCCCCCTATCAGCGTTGGATCTGTAAGTTGCAGGACTGCAAATGAAGTCACGCCACCGTCAAAGCCAGAAGCGAAGTTAAAGAGCGATGGGAAGAACACGTGTGGCGATGTTGCCAAGTGGATTTGGGTCTCGAGCTCGGCGACTAGGCGAGTCGGCAAACCCTGGGGAAAGCAGAATGCGAGGCCTCTGGGAACCTCTCTGGGAAGTATCGGCCTCACCAAGCGAACGGGTTCAGCTTGCGCATGCTGAGCTACTGTCTCCTCCTTCGGATTGTCAATGACACATCGAAGCGATTCAGACAGCTCGATGACGGAGCCCTTGAGCGATGAATACAGGCCGAAGAGGAGGTCAGCTGCCACAAGATCTCCCTGAAAGAAGTTATTCCCGCATGAGCGCACGTCGGACAGGACCTTGCGACGTCTTCTGCGCTGAGGTCTCTGTGTCATGGCTGAGCAGGTCATTGTCTTGTCGTCATCATGTCAGCCTGAGCCATGGATCTTGCAGCATTGTGCGTCAAGGAATGTTTAATTGAAGTTGAGCCTCAATGCTGAATGCTACATCCGCGGTACCCCAACCGCAGACACCAATCCAACTCAGCGGCCGCGAGTGAAGCTTGAGCATTGAGCAAAGCTTCAAGCATCTAATCACTTCTACCTCCTCTTCCTTTCTGACGCCCAATGCCAAAATTGCGCTTAAGCCCTTGTTGTGATCCTGCTTGACAAACAGGAACCCTGCAGCCATACTCGCATCGGATCCTGAACTTGCCCGACACCTACTTCTGTGCCTGCAGCACGCAGCATGGCTCCCGGCCTAAGAATCTTGAAAGACGGGTTTATCGTAAACGAAGCTTGCCACTGAAATCGAAGGATGGTCCGTCTGAGGTTGAAGCCATCAATGATGTACAGAGACTGGTCATGAATGTGCACGGCCCAGGGTTCCAACTCGCCCTTCAGAGGCGCAAAGTTTTCTTCGCCAGGAACTCGCATTGGAATACTATCACCGCAACACCTCCGTGTCGATGCCGCTTCGCTCCGCCACGACACCGCCGCCACGGAGGGAGCAGCCGAAGTCTGCCCACCTGCGGCATGCGATGTCAGCTTCACATCATGCGTGTCATGCTTGGTGAGGCTCAGAGTCGAGCCAGTAAGGGTACGCGTTGCGAAGCTTCACGGTTTTCATGAAGGACGCCTACAACCGGCCACCCGCCACACTTCGTCGCTCTGTCTCACAAATCCTGCTCCTGCTCATCGTGGCTGTCTGGTCTGTCCCAGCGTTGGCAGTCACCTCGAAAAAAACATGTAGAGGCCCGCTTGTTGGATCATCTCCAAGATTCGCCATCAAGGTTTCTCATGGTTTCTCAGACCCCACCCTTAGGCTAGCACATCCTGTGTTCAAGGTCCCAAAATCAAAGGCTTCATGTGTCAAAGTTCACAAGACTGGAGCGTCTAACAGGCTATGACACTGGCATCATGGGTTTGCTGCTGCCTTTCTCATGTGCCGCAAAGACCCGAATCGAATCGACAAATTGGGGAAGTACAATTGTGGTCTCCTAACACAGCTGAAGAGCCTGAAGGGCCTGCATGCTCCTACGCATGGCTTTCAACCGCCTTCAGGCTCAGGCTCTGTGGGCAGCCCTGGTGGACCTTCAAAGCGGCCGCTGCGAGGCGGGACATAACCTCAGAAACTGGAGCAGTTCTGCACGCATCCAAGAATGCGAGGTAAGCGAGGCAAGCGCAACTCCTGGAAGGCCTGTTAGACCTGTCAGAAGCCGGCAATTTGGCACTTGGCCACTGCATGTGTGCACTGCCCCCTTTCGGACCTTCCCGGCTGCCAAGGCCTTCAGAAGAGAGAGAGGTGGTCAGAAACAGACGCCACACAGCACTGTGCACTCTCACCTTGCAGAGCTGCCACCGATAGCAGCGGAAAGCGAACCATCTGAAGTAGCGCCTACGGGACAAGAACGAACCACTCTGCTTTGTTTACACTGCCTGTCTGCAGTCGCATGGCTGCTGTCGCATCATCGCGTCCAGGGCCACTCCGGTGCCAGTGCATCACAGCCGCTAACACCTTAGCTGACGAGATTGGTCGTTCTCGGTTTGACCGCAAGCTATTTTCGGCACCACTGAAAATGCCCGACATGTCTTGGCAATTTCGAGCAGAAAACATAGACAGTGCCGCGTTTTCGATACTTTGTCCAGATCGTGCGCAAAGTTGATTGGATAGTTGATGTCCACAGCTTCTTTTTTGACGGGAAGCATTGGAAAAAGCGGTTTGATACTGCCTGGTGCATAAAACTGCTTGTCCCGGCACATAAAACAAGTTAAGGCTGGGCTGCTCTGATATCGATTTCAGATCGCTCGTGTGTCCATAAGTTCCAACGAAGTTTTGCCAGCACCAGCCAAGATCAAGTCATCTGTCCATCCGCCCACCACACCTGATCGCAATTCCCTCGGTGACACGCTCACGTTGGCAAGATTTTCACGACACGTGAAGCCTAACCGCGAGGTTTACCACCCCTCCCGGCCCTGGCTACCACGGCAATGCGGGTTTGGTCTCTAGTGCACACCTGAGGTTCTTTGCATGGCTGCCCATGCTGGCTGGTCTTAAAGCTCGGATCTGTGGAAAACCACTGCTCAGATCGATAGAAAGGGCTGCACTTCCTCCTCGTGCTCGGCCACCAGGTCGTCACTGCGCAGAATTCCAATCTCGGCTAGGACAAGCTAAAGAAAGGGGGCAGCTCAAGACATCATCGTTTTTCCTGCTTGAGGCAAGAGCCATCCGGTGCAATGGCCAAGATCCGAACTGCTCTGTTCGCACCTGCCATGTGCTGCACGAATCTCCCGGCACACATCAGCAAAGGAAAGATAATGCAAGCAGAACATAAGTCGCAGGTGTTGGCACGGCATCGTTGCTCTGAGGTTTGGACACAGGATCCAAAGTTCTCCAGGACATAGCTTTCCTCACCGGGAGGTTTAATGAGTTCACATACCCTGCTAGATGCAAGTTCCAGCTGCTAGCAGGTGCCCCACTAGCATCTCATCAAGCTTGTCCACTAGCAAGACCTCAAGAAGCTCATGACGCGAAGAGCTGGAGCCGCTTGCGAGCGCCGCTTGCGACCTCGCAGTCCACGATCAGCGAGGAGCACAGCTCCGGCGTCATGTGCCTCTGCGGAAACTAAATCGCTCACTCTTTTTCGGATCTCTTCGACACAGAGCTTGGAGGAAGGCTTCACCAGCAGCTCATTGAGTGCTGCCTGCAGCGGCTGCACCTCGTCAACGCAGGATGACAGGGAGAAAGCATGGCACTTGGCACTTCACGAGTTCCTGCCTCCCACTGGTGAACCAGCCGCAACAGCTCGGGTAGAATCGCCTGCATGAATCTGCTGAAACTCCCCAGTGCCATGTTCCGAGTAGACAAGCTGACCCCGCACCTTCTTGACGCAGAATGTGCCTGCAACACTACGCCCGAGAGCCCTTGAACGCAGAAGCCTAGCTGCCTGCCAGTGGGGAGTCAGGGTGTAAGCAAGCAGCACGCGCTGAGGGGCCTTTGTAAAGGAACTCTAGGAAGGCGCTCAGCGCCTCCAATTGACTTAAAGCACATCGAGACCGAGTCTGGCCACCGAAACCAGGACGCCACAGTGCGAGGACGCCTCGCCAGAGTAGTCAAAGGGCACCTCCGACTGTTGCCTTACACATCCAAAAAAGGTGTTACGTTTGTGCCGCCTCTGCTCTACATGCACGGCCGAGGAAAGGGCCCTTCTGCAAAGCTGCCGCTGAGCATGGCGAAGAGAGGATCGGAAGCCATCGAGAGCACAAGGCGATGCGCCTGCTCTCGCTCTGCTCTCGCTGTCGCGACAGGATATCGAATCCACTCTTTGCCTTGAAGATCCGTCCATCGGTGCTTCGCAGTGAGACGTCGCAGAAGTGCTGAGAGCGAGTCCACATGCAAGCCGACAACAATCTACCAAGTTGAAGCAGGCATGTCTGGCACTGCCGGACAGGTCTGAAGGATCTCACATCAATGCTTGAGGTTACAGGTGGTCCACAGTGAGACTCTTAGACCATTCCTGAACACCTTCCCTTCGCATGCTTTCTACTTGTACGCCTGCCTCAGCATAGTGAGGGAGTCGGTCCCACAATGCCAGCCTTGTAGCAATAAACTACGAGACAGCTCTTACATCATGCTGCAGCATGTTGCACATCATCGCCGTGTCGCGATAATTTACTGACCCGACTGAATGCAGACATCTTCTGCAACTGCCATCTCAGTCAGTACACACACCCTCAGTGTCGTTTAAGGGATCAGAAGTCGAGGGGACTTTGGGTTCTCAAACCGTTGATCCTAAGCCAACCCCGACTTTCAACCCCATCGCCGTGAACCACAGGGCTTCGGCTCCAGGTTCGGGCTTCGGGGTTCTATGGGACTGCTGAAAGAACCACACTTCTTGGTCCTCCTAGACCAAGAGGGTTGAAGATTTGAGGCGATGTCAACTTTGCAAATACATCCCAGAAAGCATTAGGCCAGCCACTTTGCCCCCTGCGCGGCCTGCCCATGGCATCAGAAGCAAGGCAGAGTGCTACCAAACGGGCCAGCACAAAACTCACTTTCTGGAACGCCAAGAAGCATGACCAAGTTCGTTTGACTCTGACGTGTTGAAGTGTGCCTCTGCGGTCACCGAAACGTGATCGGCCTCCACAACGTCCTGCAAAAGAGCATTTGCAAAACAACAGCACCGGAGCAAAGGTGCCGATGAAGCAACATCTTGAAAGGACTTCTTATAAGAATGGGGGAATCTGATTCTCTAATGTTGGGCCCCGTGTTGTACTGTTGAACCTCGACAGTTGTGGAACGCAGCGCCTGACAGAAACTCAAACATGAGAAACAGGTGGAAATGATTGGAAAACCGAAGTTTGATGGCAAGTTCCTTCACCTGATGGCTCTGACTCTCCCCGGAAACACAGCGCACATTGCTCGTACAAGCACCTGCCTCCACCTGCATGGTGACCTCTGACGGGCTTCGCTGCCGGGTGTGCGACATCAGCGAAATAGCCTCCAAAGAGGCATCGGATGCAGTCTGCCTTGTCTTGCTGCTAACGTCACATGCTACGAGTCGCTTCAGCTTTGTATGCTTTGCTGCAAATCGTGTTTGCGTTGCACAGAGACTTTCCTTGAACCTGACGTCTATGGCACTGCTTTCGAGAGGAGCAGACATGAGTCAAGCCATCAAGCAAATCGTCGTGCCAAACCCATCAAGCGTGTCCACCACGCAACCACTATGTACTTGACGAGTTACAACACGTCAACACGTGACGAACAAAACCACAGCTAACCGGAACAGTGCCCTGAAGTCAATGTCTCTAAACGGCAAACATCCCTCCGGACCAATGCTCCGAGTCTAGACACTTTTGCATCTCGAAGCCGACGATCGGGCTAAGAATCTGTGTCAGCCAAGCTCTGGGTCACATCTCAGCCTGAGCCGAAGACGGTGATGAGGGCGTGCGCGAAGCCCGCCCCACCCAGGCCTCCGACCGCGTGCCAGTTGATCATCTCGATGAAGCCTGCACCTGGCTTGTCCCCGTCCTTNAGCCTGAGCCGAAGACGGTGATGAGGGCGTGCGCGAAGCCCGCCCCACCCAGGCCTCCGACCGCGTGCCAGTTGATCATCTCGATGAAGCCTGCACCTGGCTTGTCCCCGTCCTTGTCGAAGCGGGTGGGCTTGATGGTGCTGCCGAAGATCAGGCCTCCGATGGACACGATGCCCACGATGGCGCAGCCGCACAAGAGACCCACAGTGGCAGCCTCCGGCGTGTTCCTCAGAGGACCCAGGGAGGTGAAAGGTCCGATCAGGAAGTAGCCGTGCGCCATGCCAATCTCCAGGCCGCGCTGCCAAGGCTTCAAGCCCTCNCCCACAGTGGCAGCCTCCGGCGTGTTCCTCAGAGGACCCAGGGAGGTGAAAGGTCCGATCAGGAAGTAGCCGTGCGCCATGCCAATCTCCAGGCCGCGCTGCCAAGGCTTCAAGCCCTCGCGGTAGAAGGCCAATGCGCTCAGGAACTGCTTGGCGAAGAGGCCGTTCTCAGTGAGCGTGATGACCTGGTCACCAGCGAAGGGCTCTTTTCCCTTCCACTGCGTGACAAAGCCGGTGAAGAAGTAGCCAGAAGGTCCGGGCACTGCGAATGGGACCTTGCCGGACATCATTAGCTTCTCGTACTCCTCGATCTCCTGCAGCTCCCGCTCAGACGACAGCCTCGTGGTGTCCGGCATGTCCATCTTCAGCCTGTAGTAGTCCCACCAGCCCATCTTGGTGGCCTTTCCAGGCCCGTACATCTCTGCGAAAGCCTTGACCGTGTAGAGGTAGCTGTCCTCTGGTGGGTTCTCCCACTGCTCCTTCGGGGTGTTCTTCAAGATCAGCTCCAAGGCATCCTTCTCCACAATGGTGCGCGGAATGTCCTGCAGGTAAGCAATCTTGGACACATCGGCCGCCTCCTTCACCGCAATGTCCGAGCTTGCNGGGGTGTTCTTCAAGATCAGCTCCAAGGCATCCTTCTCCACAATGGTGCGCGGAATGTCCTGCAGGTAAGCAATCTTGGACACATCGGCCGCCTCCTTCACCGCAATGTCCGAGCTTGCCTGGCGGGAGACTCTTGCCTGGGAAATGAGACCTCGGCCAAGTGCCATAAGCACACCGAAGCCCATGCCGTAGCAGAGGACACCCTTGGTGCCCAATGTCTCGTGTGCCGAAGCGAAAGGAGAGCCAGCCAGGCTGGAAGATCCCGACGAGGGCGACGGCAGCTGAGGCCCACGGCTCAGGCCTGCGGTGAAGGCCACATCCCCGGTCAGCAGCACCGTGCAGGCGCAGACCGCCGCCACNGGCGACGGCAGCTGAGGCCCACGGCTCAGGCCTGCGGTGAAGGCCACATCCCCGGTCAGCAGCACCGTGCAGGCGCAGACCGCCGCCACTGTCAGAGCAGTGGTCACGTTCAAAAACTCCCGCATGGCTATCATTTCCTTCAGAAAGGGGCTGGCGGCTGGAGCCTTCTGGCCTGCGCAGATGCGAATGCGGTGAATGCGGTGACCCAGCCCTCGAACGGAAAGCATCAGGTTGTTTGTGCGCCCTCTGAGCTGTCATTTTGATGCGGCTGCTGATCATCCCTAACGACCCTATAGCACCTGGCAGCAAGTGCGAGTTTGTTCTACAGGAGCTTCTAAAATTTGAGGATCCAACTGCTGCATGAAACTGAGGGTACCACGACAACTGCATAGGTGAAGCTCATTACATGCTTAAGATGTCTCACAAAGCAGCCGGCCCCCGCACGTTCCTGTCATGGCCACAGATTCGCCGTTTGGCGTCCCAGGCCAGAGGCCCATCTACATCATTGTCCAGGTGTACGCATGCGCGATCCACCTTCCTTGTAAGTTTGATCAGAAAATGCCTGGCTAGAGAGCTTCATACGCTTGATCCGTCCCTCTGACTCAGCTCTAGACTAACAAGACCCGATTCCAATGCTCAGGCGATTCCCGTGAGCTGTCAAATGACTTGAGAAGTGCCTTAGTTCCATGTCGATGTGTTGGCAGTTGCTCTACATTTGGCGCTTAGCCGTCATGTGCCGATCCTGTTTCCGCAAAGCCGTTCCCAAGCAGACGAAGACAAGACACCTTTAGCACTCCAAGGTCGCATCGCACTTGATGCCATACCTGGGTCTTGTCAGTCTGCTCTCTGCTCGCCACAACTTGCACAGGGTTCTTGCTGGCGCTCTTGCACGCATCAAGTACAGTCGCACTGGCAAGGCATTCAGTCATCTCCTGTTTTCCAAGTTTCCGAATTCTTGGGCACTGGCTTGGTTTCAGGATTGCCCACAGGTTCAGCGTGCCTTCCAGAAAAATGTAATGGGCTTCAAGCACGCTCCATGCCAAAATGAGTCAGACCTGAAGAAGCTCACGAGCTTCGTGGTCTCATTCACGGCGGCTTTGCAGCTTTCTATCCTGGTCCAACACAAGCGCAAAGTCCGCTGGCAGCTTTTGCTTTGCTTTTCTGCTCTCGGCTTTTTGTCAGTAAATGGCTGGGGCTCGCAAATGACGACACGCAGAAAAATCCTGGTTCCTCTGCTGCGCGAAAAAGCGGCCTCTTGGTAGCAGTATATTTCGACCACTGCATGAAGCTTCGTCCCATCTCGGAGTCCATGCTGGACCAGTAGGTCCTCACATGCGCCGAATCCGCTTGCAAGCAACACGTGGTCAAAGTGCATTGAACCATTCGCTTTGGGCAGCCGCAAACGTGTCCTGCAAGCAGCATAGGCTGCTGTCCTGAGAGGATCCGAATGAAATCATCTGCAATTAGTCGGCTTGAGTGCTAAGTACTGGAATTGATGAACCCCTTCCAGCTCTTGTCATGCCCCTGCTGCGAAGGCGCGAATTGTATCGCTGCGTGAGGACGACACTGTGCAACAAGTCCTGCGTTGAAAACTGCAGCACCAAGGCCTGCTGCCTGATCTGACCTCTAAAACGGGTGAGTGGGGGGCATCGCCGAGCCGAGCCAGGTTAGGACAAGTCGGGGTCAGGACAAGGAGTAGGAGAGGCTCCACATGGCCCATGGCCCTGTGACCAGTAGCAGCAAGATTCCGTTGCCCTTTGCCGCGTCCTTGACCCCACAGGAGCTGGACTTCATTGCCGTCAACATCTTGGAGCCTTGAGGCTTGACGAGGCTTGAAGCGTCGAGGGCTGCGTGCAAACACAGACAGAAGCAGCAGCATTCCGGACTTTCAAATCTGCTTGCCAAGCGGCACTTGGCACCAGCACTCGACTCTTCCGAATCACCTTCACCTAACGTCTGCACAAACCCATCAGAAACCTTCACGCATCTTCACGCCGAAAACCGACAACTGTACTGTCAGACACAGTTAGACACTCTCCAGACACGCTGAAGACTGAGAGCAGCAATGTAAATGCACAGCAAGTGGCCAAGTAAGCTCGCCTTTCCCTGGTTTCCTGCGCATTGGAGCCGCTTGATAGCTCTCTTCTCTCCTACTCGGCTGTCTTATTGACAGCATCAACACTTGAATTCCGACCGCTTCCTTAATAATCTTATAGCATCTGAACAAACTGCTGAATCACACGTGCTGCTACATTCTTCACCCTTAGCAACCATGCAACATCTTCAGCATCCCCTCTGTCATCTATAACCTAGGAATGCACAGGCGGATACGCGATGACTCACTTCAATCATCATTATCGTGCCAATTGCTCTTGCTTAACCACGAGCCTGGCTCTCTGAGCACAGCCACACAACTGGTTCTGTTTCACAATGAAGCTTCCACGCAAAGATGCAGCAGAAAAGTAGCTCAGCCCGACCTGCTGCCTGCACGAGATCTCCGTAGCCAATGCAAGCTCGAGGACTGCTCGATGGGACCTAGCTAAGGCCACTGCAACACAATGACACTCTCGCGGTCTCAATGACAACAACCCTCGCAATTGGACCCGCCTGGATGCACGAGTTCGCAGCATCAACCGTTCCAAGCCACTCTGACCGGGCGACGTTGTAAAACGCGGTTGGTTTCGAACCTTAGCGGACAGCTGTGCTCCTCTGTTACTTGAGTTGACTCTGCAAGTTGAGATCTCGCCAACGACGCACTCAACGGCTGGTCACAAGTCACATGCTGACACGAAGGTGCGTCTGTGCACACGGGGAGTGCAAAGCTGTGCAACACAAGACCATGAAGTGCGCAAGTAACCAGCATCGAGATTTCTCGGCTATGTTCGACAGCGGCCCCGGAGGAGCGGGGCCCCTTCCATGTATTTCCATGTGTTCATCCTCCCGAGAACTCGTCTCCGCCGCACAACTGGAAAGATTTAGCAGGGTGGCTCTCGGCCAAGCCCCTCCCATGCTGCCCACCGCTTCCTCCGAACCAGAACAAGGATGACCCCCGACTTCAACACCCAGAACCAGAAGCCTATTTATTTGGTGATCGAATTGTAAGGTCCGTGAGACACTGCCGGATTTGCTGTGCAGGCCAAGCTTGTCAAAAAACATCATGAACCAGCGAAAGCTTGAAAGCCGAACGCAGGAAGACAGGACTGCCAAGGGCTTCGGCTCGATTCGAACTGCGCAGCAAAACCCTGCCCAACATGTTGACCGCCAGTGGTCTTTATCACAGTTTAACATCCAGACATTGGACCTAATCAGCGGCTGTTCTTGAGAAAATCTGCTTCTGGTGTGCCAAGCGTCAAGTGGTGCAAAGCTGATCTTTCCCAGCGTTCGAGCGGTAAACCTGACAGAATGATGTGAAGAACCTGCAGATTGGACGACTGGTTCCACATCTTCCAGCCTGCATCCTAGGCTCTAGCTCTGCAGCAAAGGAGACGTGCCACAGACGAAGAGACAGCAAGTCACACACTTGTGCAATCCCCCCGACTTGACTGTCCTTCTTCCCAACTCCTACACGCAGAGGTCAAGATTTACAGCATAGGCAGTGCAACAGATGTTGCTTTCTTGGTTTCTGGCTTGGCCTGGTTGTCATAACACTCAAAAGTAGATACAGTCACAATCACTTGCATTTAATTGCAGACACTTGCAGGTACACCAGGCTGATCAGACCTCGGCTTCCCTCTCTGATGCGAGAGCGTCGCTGGCTACGGTAGCATCAAAGAGCCGTTTCCCTTGCTGAAAATATTCTTGCGGACGGTCCTATCCCTCGGCAACGTGTCTGTCTCTTTCTGCTGCAGACTAAGGGAAGGCACCGAAACACGGCCCATACGTGTAAATGTAACAATGTGTACATGTATGTACGTATATATGTATATATGTATATATGTATATATGCATATATGCATATATGCATATATGCATATATGCATATATGCATATAGGCATATAGGCATATATGTATATATGCATATATGCATATATGCATATATGCATATATGCATATATGCATATATGCATATATGTATATATGTATATATGTATATATGTATATATGTATATATGTATATATGTATATATGTATATATGTATATATGTATATAAGTATATAGGCATATAGGTATATAGGTATATATGTATATAGGTATATATGTATATATGTTTACATATATACATATAATTATACATTATGTATATATGTATTTTTGTATATATGTATATATGTGTATATGTATATATGTATATATGTGTATATGTATATATGTGTATATGTATATATGTGTATATGTATATATGTGTATATGTATATATGTATGTATGTATATATGTATATATGTATATTTGTATATTTGTATATTTGTAGATATGTATATATGTATATATGTATCTAAGTGTATATGTATCTATGTATATATGTATCTATGTATATATGTATATATGTATCTATGTATCTATGTATCTGTGTATTTATGTATCTTTGTATCTATGTATATATGCATCTAGTCATCACCTACGCCGAGGACTGTTCTCAGCTCACCGTCTCTCACCGACTGCATCAAGCCTGGGCAGCCTGGTCCAGACTACGTCCAGCGCTGACATCGGCTTCGGCGCCAGCATTGCCACTGCGTTTGCGGCTGTGGCGAGCCTGCATTCCGCCAATCGCCCTTTATGCGCTGGACTGTCTCCCTTTGACGTCAAACCACATCACTCGCGTTCAGCAGGTCCTTACCACACAGCTTCGGGCTCTGGCGAGGTCTCAGGCCCACATGACGTTTGAAACCACTGTTGGCCTGCATCGTCGACTCAAAGTGCCTATGGTCCATGAAACCCTGAGTCAGGCAGCGGAACGTCAGAGTGCGCGGCAAGCCCAACTGTCAAACGAGGAGACCTACTTGGCCAGTCCAGATTGGCTTGAGTGCATTAGTCAAGCCCTGCAGCAATCTCGGGCATGCGTCCTCTCAGAGACTAGCACCAGGAAATCTCCCACTCGACATTGCTGATTGGCCATGCCCGCAGTGTACCTACCAGGCCCCTTCGTTTCGCCTTCTGCGGGTCCATCTATCTCGTGTGCATTCCTGCAAGGCGAAAGATCGACAAGTCACGAATCGTTATGACAAGGCTTTGCACTCGGTAGGCGGCATGCCAACTTGCCGTCTCTGTGGCCACCGCTTTCCACGATGGTCAGGTCTTCGCACGCACATCAATGCTGGCCAGTGTCGCGGTCTGGGCCTATGTGTTCCGGATGCCCCTCTAACTTCTCCACCTCCTCCTCAGGTCTGCCGGCCGACAACCAGGAGGATACTGCTCTCCCCTCATCGTCACCGACAGGGCTACAGGCCCAGGTGGCCCTGAGCAAGTATCTTTGGAGCCTATATACTACAAACAGTGATATACAGCATCCACCACTGAGTCTGCCCCCGTCTCCGGAGATTTCGATTCCAGTCAATCCGGAGCCGGAAGCGCCGCCATCACCACCGAATGCTGGGAATGTGGAACAGCCGCTAGCCTACACTCCCTCTTTTCAAGATCGGTTGCGTCGACAAGGCTGGCAAACATTGCTCTGCAGGCCTGACTTGCGCACTCTCCTCAAACATACCTGCCCGCTATGCGCTCAGTCAGTGGGCTGCCTCGCCTTCTGGCCTCAAAGTCCATATGCAGCATTCCCATCCGGAGTGGAAACAGCTCAAGCCTGCTGCGCAAGCCCGGGCCCAAGCTCTGCGGAGATTGTTCACTAAGCCATGTCAGTACTGCCTTGAAGCTAAGATTGACCTCCAACATCACTGGAAGCAACGCTACATGATTGCTATTGTTAAGTTTCCTTGAGTGTTGGCTTCCGCCAGCAGATCCTCCGTTGTTGCCTCTGGCGAGCCTACCCCTCCCGTCTCAAAATGGAATCCATGGATGCGCGGGAACTCAAGCTGTTCTCGAACTACATGACGCCACAGCAGGAGGCGGAGGAAGCCACTTCAATCACAATGACAACGGCGAAACCGCCAACTTGTGACGACTCAATCCAAGAGCCGTCGGAGTACAGATGGAGCTTGATATGCTCCCCAGGTCACCAGCTGCTAAGCGCTGAGGACCAGTAGGCCATGGTGCGTAGGGCCACGCTGACGCACTGTGAGACATCAAATTGGCTCGCTTCGAAGCTCAACCAACTAGGCCCCCAAAGGGCCGATAGAACACAGCCGGGTCCAACCGAGCGCACGGCATCTCGATCGTCGGGGCCTCAAGGCCGTAGTGCTCAGGGACCGGGGGCATTGCCAGGTAATCGCTGATCCTGAGTGACTCTCCGCCTATAGTGGGTGCTGGGTCCTGTCAGTTCTCCTTGGCGGGCA
Organism: Symbiodinium sp. clade A Y106; assembly: GCA_003297005.1. Taxonomy (NCBI): domain Eukaryota; class Dinophyceae; order Suessiales; family Symbiodiniaceae; genus Symbiodinium; species Symbiodinium sp. clade A. Next base: position 61,030 of record BGNK01003567.1, read on the forward strand.
GCAAGGAGCATAACAACCTGTTCGAAGCCGCGATTCAGCCAGGCAGGATAATCACGGCGCCAACGTCATCATGGAGCTGGGGCGTAGTGGCGTAGTGAACACCGCATCGGTGAGCCAGTCAGCAGTGACGCCGGTGGCAACTTCCCGCAGGTACTCGAGCACACCGCCGCCGTCGAGGGGCAATTCCATGGCGATGTCAACGGACTCCGTCTCATAAACGGGAGAGAACAATCGAAATGACATGGTCGGCTGGGGGAGCATCGACCGGTTGTGGACGCCGTCCTAACCTGGCATAGTCAGCGGGTCCTTCCGGGCGCACCATGGACGGGTAAACCCCTGTTCTTGGAGGATTAGCTGCCCGCTGGCCCATATTTCAGTGGTGATTGGCGGCGGCGGCGGCGGTCGGGTTCATTTGCCCATGTTGTCCTTGCGGCGTCACAGCTGCAGCCCCCGAGATGCTCACCGCAAGGGGGAGCAGAAGCCGGGGCCATAGCGGCGCACCTTGCCTTGCGCTCCTGGCCCTGCCGCAAATGGGCGGCGCCAGCGAATTTGCGCCAGAGAGCCGCCCTCAACAGAAACACCCAAGATGACGTCGGAGGCATAATTCACGATGCTAGCTAAGGAGGATCAATGCTGCACATCAAAGACGTCCCAGACTTTCCTCCTTGGCCTGCCTCGTATCTGGCGGTGACCGTTGCTTTGATCCAGCCTCAACGGGTGCCTCCCACAGCTCCACGGGGCTGGAATCATCGTTAGCGGCCACACAAAATTGCTGGTCGTGGCCTCCCTGAGGGCCGTGCCAGTCTTGTTGCATCACCAGCAAAGCCTCAGCTGGTTCATATGAGGAGCAGGGCACCAATGGAAGATGTACCTCTGTTAATGGAGCGAGCCGACCACAATGGCCGCCTTCATAGCTTTTTCCACAATAACGGCATTGTCTTGCAAAATCATGCCGTAGAAGAAGAAGGCCTGGAACGCACCGAAAAAGCCCAGAGCCTTGATCTCCATGATGCCGTGGGCGTCGCCTTAATCCACCTCTCGCGCGGGAGGTCCTTGTCTTCCTCTGAGTCTTCGACAGACAGCGCCTCCCCCATTGCTGCCGAGCTTTTCTCCAAGGGGCTGACGGGCAGCTGGTGCAGGTACCGGCTTTGCATGGGCCTTGATGGGCGCGCGGGGAGCAGTCGACTTCGATCGCCGGGGAGCCCTGGTCACAGGTGGAGACGGCATAGCTCCCGCCAACGAGGGGATCCCATGTAGGGGTCCAGCACCCTGGCCCCGTCCAGCCACCGTCCGCCACGGGGCCGCGGCCGCCGGAAGTCGGCGGCCCGGCACCCTCGGGCTCTGCATGGCCATGCGGTGGGGGGTCGGGGGATCGACAGCCCTGATCTTCCTCGGCGGAGTCCTCGCCTCTCTGAGCAACTGTACTTCGCGCTCTGGCGCGCTGCGCCTTGTGTTCCCCCACAATCTTGAGTAGTTGCTGGCGGCCTCCATCTCCCAGGGCCCGCCGCCCGCACATGGTTCCACTGAGCCAGGACGAGAAGTCCTCCATTCGCTCGGCCGATTCCATGAGCTAGTCCCATGCCGTGGTGGCCTCCGCGAGGATCGCCTCGATTTCCATTGGAGCTCCGCCAGGGCTTCGTCCTGCTTCTCCGCCTGCTCGACCTTTTCGTTCTGCAGCCTCGTCATGTTCTCGTACGCTCCTTGATGAAGCTGGTCTTGAGCTGCAGCTGGAACTCTTCCCACTTCGCTTTGGCGGCTTCTTCCTCTTCTCCGAGCTTCCGAAGTCTCGTCTCGCTGCGTCGGGGGTTGTTCACCGCCCTCTGAACATGCTTGGCCAACCCACCCTGTCCAGTGCTGGCTGGCTGTTGTTGTAAGAAGTCCCCTTGCCCGAGGCACTGGATCTGGTAGGGAGCTTCATGTCCTCGTAGGTCGGGAAGGCGCCATCGTCCTTGCTCTTCTTCGACTTGTCCTTGTCTTTGCCCTTGCCGCGGGATTTTGGTGGCTTGGCATGCGAGGCGGAGGGTTCCCATTCCTAGCCGGTAGAGGAGTAGCCATCCCACTCGGCTTCTTCCCATTGGTGCTGCCGCTTGCCCGTGTGCCCTCGGCTCGACACAAAGTGGGCGCCAAGCTCCCTGTATCTCGAGCCACTATGGTGGCCTGCCAAGGTCCGTAGATCCCTGGCCCAAGGGCGAGCTCCAACGGCCCGATGTGTGTGGATCCTGCGGCGGATGTGGGACCGCTTGGCCCAATGGCTCGCGAGGTGCCTGTTGCACCGCTTGGGGTCCTAGGCAATGCCTTGGGCGGGCGGCCCACGACTCGATCCCAGACCCTGTATATGTTTTTATGTATATATATTCTGGGATTCCGTGCCCTGATATCCCTGTGCTCTTGTGCCCTTGTGCCCGGGATCACTCTGGGACCTCTCTCGAGATGCCGCAGCATAGCATCCTCTAACCCGCTCTCTCTCTCTCTCTCTCTCTCCCTCACTCCCTGTCAGCACTTCCACCTGACGAAGGGACAGCAAGAGGTCCACCATTCCTTGCTTGCAGCTCTCTCTCATGACAAAGGACCGGCAGTGCCGCCGGTCTGTTGCTGTGAATGTCGTAAACTTGGTAATATGGCGTGTGGAAACCCACTGCAACGAGCGGCCGAAGTGAGCAAACGAGACCGGATCCGTCGTAGCTTCGGGGAGGTGTGCCATGTCACCGCCTCGCCGTGGCTGTCAACTTAAGATCATCTCATGTGTAGCTTTCTGAACAAACGGTGCATGCCAAAACGAAGGGCCAATCTTAACACCCACACACGGGCTACCTGCTGCAACCGCTACCAAGTACGTTGACACTCCCACCAAGACATGCTACTACACCTGCCCACAAGCCTACCATGAAGTGCACGTCGGCAACGATTCCTCGAACCTGAGCAGGTCAACAAGAGCGATGGTGTTGTCTTTCTAGAGGCACATTAGGCGGAGATGAGAACTTGCACCCATCAGTCCTTGCTATCTCTCGCCTGCATGCGTTAGGGAAGCCGCATGACGTCACTGCATACACCACACTGTCATGCATGGTTTCAGGCTTTTGAGCTAGAGACCCCTATGACCCTCACGCAGCAAGCGAAAAGCAGCAGCCGCACCCTCCAAGCCCCAACAATATGCACCAACGAACATACGCTCAAATACGCTCGAAGCAAGCGAAAAACCATTGCGTATCCCCCAACCCCATCTTCACGAACGCAAAACACCGTGGGCATCCTCCGGTCACACGATCTGTCTGAGACGATAGCTGTCCCCTTCCAGTCTGTTTGTATTGGGACGATACCTCTAAGCCCGGTTTGAAGGCCCATGACAACGTTGTATGATTGTGCATGATGCCCTGAAACAATATGAAACATTGATATCGGAGCCTCCAGTTAGGTTTCAGTGATTCTGCTTTCCGGCCCAGTCGTGCTTCTCAGCGTCACCTGTAAAAGTAGACACCCCGAACTTCCCCCAGGCCCCCAAGTACTGCCGCCCACTCAAGCAAAACGAAATGACTTTAGTACAAGAGAGCATGGTGCATACGCGACCAGTCATGCCCTGTAAAGACTCCTGAATGGTAGATGGCCCATCGTGATGTTCACAAACCCCAACTACATGAATTCGACTTCACGTTTTTGGTTTCCCCAAGTACTGCTGCATGCAACTGGCTCTGGCAACTAATTCGACTTCTTACAGTACTTTGGCAGGCTTTCAAAGCGATGGGATCCAAGCTCAAGAACTGCTCTAGATCAGGACTCTTACGGGTGCACGTTTGCAGCACTCTGTGAGTGACTTGCTCTTTCTTTCTGCAGGTGTACGGCTGCGGCAAAGGCCCCTTCCATGACCCCATCCCGTATACTGATTCTATAAAGTGAGATCAGATAGTCTTGCAAGCACAGCTGCCCAGGACTGGAAGTCCTCCAGCGTCCTATCCTTCTTTGTAGCGGCCTCAGCCAATTGTCCCACGCAGTAGAAACTGCTGTCTGCAGGCTCCGTTGCAAAATCTGCTGCAGGCGGGTGACAAGGAGAACTGGAAACGGTAGAAGATTGGCATGCCTTGGGCCACTTTCAGACTTGATGCGGTGAGCAACATCGTAACACGATCTGCTGCTGAGAGCTTGCAGCACTTGCTCCCTCTTAAGACTCTTAAGGGTTCCGGATCCTTGTCACTTTGCAGACAAGTTGCAGCTCCGGGGCTCTGTTCAGACATGCAGAGCCTGAAGACACAGCAGTGCCAGCACGTGAGCAAGCCTGCCAACTTTTGTTTTCGCTCATGAACCGCTTACCACGGAGATCTTGCTTGGTCCTTACTGTACGCCTGTCGTTGCAGAAGGCATCCTGAAGCTTGCCTTTGACAAAGCCGAAGGCTGGAGATTAAGATGCTGCATGGAATTGAGGTCAACCATGAGGTATCATGGATCTACTCGTGTGGCGGAGGCTGCTGGCACGCCGTGACGATGCATGCAAGCAGCAGTCATAGCTGTGGATGTCAGTGCCCTGCTTCCAGTCAGCACCAACTCCATCCGTGACCTTCGTTGCAGAAAAAAGCTGAGCCTCGCTTGCTACAGGACAAAATCGCGTCTTCGAAAGTGCAGGCTTGCAGAAGGAAATCCCTGTGGTCCTGAACTGAAGTCACCAGGCTCCGAGACTCTTGCGCAGTCTGTCCAGGCGTCCTCCGCGCTGTCCTCGCTCAAAGCTGTAGAGCATGCTAAGTGAGACCGTGACCGGATGACTGGCTTGCCTCTGGTCTGCACGGATCTTGGCACAAGCGCTTCCAACACCATGCCGAGCAGCATAGCAGTACTTCTCTTCCACGCCCCACAAGGCCCCGAATCGGCTGGAGTTCCAGACTTTTGAGTCTCAGTGCAAATAAATCGTTTTGTGACTTGCAGCTGGGCACTATCTCCGCCGAACTGTTCAGCTGCTATCAGAAGACCACCACTCTGTCGATCTGAGCAATATTCAACCCTCTTGAACTGACTTCTGAGCTCCTCACCCAAGGCGTTGCCGGGCTCCCGGTAAGGGTTCCAATATGGCACTGTCACATCACAATCGCCAGAGATCCTGATTCGTCCGGAAGGAGATTATGCACTCTCTCGTCCATCCGCAGAAGCCACCTAACAGCTGTAGAACACTGCAAGATTCAATCGGCACTGTTGCAGCCAAGCATCTTTTGCAGGCTTGTTTCTAAGTCGTAAAGCATCCTACGATGGCACACTAGGAAATCTTCCTCGTCGTTGTGGCACCGCCTGTAGCATCCGCAGTGTGCACAGATATCTCACGAAGTGGAAACTCAAAGCCAAGCAGCATGTTGAATGCCCGGAAGGAGTCCCAAGTGTTGGGATAGTCCTCAGCACCTGCCACGAATTCGTTTACAGCCTTTGAAAGGCTTCTCTCCAAAAACCCTCCTTTCTCAGTGCCCGGCAAAGTGCCTTGCCGGAGCACTTCGACTCCACCTTCTAATGCGGCATCAGTGGCTGCAGACCGAGACTTGTCTTGAGTATCTGTTCCACCGACTCACATACACATTTTGCAGCTGAAAAAGTGTCCAAATCGCCTGTTGGCACCTCGAAAAAACATGAGCCAGACAGGTCAGGATACGAAGATCATGTAAGTTCCACCTGGACACGATTCTCCTGTTTTCGGCTGGATGCTGGCAAAACATGCTCCTGGCCTCCTTCAAGAGGTTTGCCGCTTTGGCAAAACTCTGGAACTCAGCATCACTCCTGGCTTGTGACAAAATTCAGCCCGGAAGGAAGTCAGAGTCAGACCTGCTTGAAACATACACAGAGAGCAACGGGTTGTCTTGGCTTGCAACTTGTAACCATACAACGTCATCTATTTACTTCTTCACCGGACCACAACTTGCTGCTCAGGCGCAAGGTGTGCACTTCTTTGCGTATTCTTCGCTGCAAGCCAAGGACACGACCAGAAGCATCCTGCGGAGACTCTTGCGGAAACTGCGAGTGCAACTGCGATCAGTTCAAGCACAGATCAACACCCAAACCTGCGGGCGGCAGTGCTTCTCGCTTCCATCAGGCGGGTGTCGTCCATCGGCGCTGTGGCTTCTGCCTGGCTGTTGCAGAAAAATGCGCAAGGAAACATGAGAGCTGCAAGAACGCTTGCAACTGTGCCCAGCCCCGCCACACCTGCAGCCTTCTTGTTGTGGACGCTCTTGTGATGGGATTTCTCACGGTGAGTCTTTCCATGGTGAGCCTTCGAAATCTCCAAGAGACAGAGGAAGACAGTGTATGCAGGACGGACTACTCAAGAGAACCCATGTCACACGATTTTCGCACAGCTTTGACTCCAACTACCTGCCTGGTTCTGCTGCGAAGCCTGGCTTGCAACAAGCTGGAAAGAGCCGGAATTATGTCAGGGGTTCATATGTTTCCGCATACACATACCCTACAGAACAGCAGAGCATTTGAAAGGGGCAATCCGGACACCGAGCATCAAGGGGGATGTGAGGCTCATCAAAAGCAGCAGATCGCATCTGCCCCTGAAGAGCAGTTTCTATCAGTGGTTAACGTGATAACGTTCCAGACTACAATACAACTTAAAAACATGTTGAGGATTCGCATTTGTTACCCAGGCTGTTCAATAATCCGACATGACATACAGTAGATCCTGAATGCAGCAGTGCAGTTAACCACGGACCTTGCACCTGTTCACACGGATGCCGCCAAGCTACGGTGACTTGCAAAGCTGCCAGCTGATCCGGGCAGCTTTCGTTTACGAGCGAAGCCAGCAGAACCTTGTGTTTCTCTTGGCAGTTTAGGGTAGTTGACAGGGCAGGAGAGATCAGATTCCAAGTATGGGGACCAACCTTTCTGCCTGGGCCCTGCAGGGCCTGAAGATCTTTTGTATAAATGCGTAAAGGGCGTAGGCACAGAGACCTGCGCCCTACCAGCACAAGACGCTGGTTTCGGCCAGACATGGCTCTGGGACTTCTGGGTTGGTAGGAACCCGCACACGAAATCCTCGCGACCGTTCAGCCATTGGACTCAACATCGAAACACCATGGACGAAGGCAGTTGGCCATCAACCATGAACCCATCACAACATACTGCAGTTATTGCCCCCTGGCTGCTCCACTAGAAACTGCGCTTGCGATGACTGGACACAGGAAGCATATTTGCGATCAAGACTGTCATGACACATAAATTGGCTAATCGGTTTTCGTTCTTTCATCGACGTCAGGGGCTCGCTATTGCAACGTGTCAAGCAAGGCTTACACAAACCTTGGCTTGCATCTGACGCCAAGCAGCTGGAAAGACATTGACGAGCAGGAACTGGAAAACTTGCATTGCCTCCGTGAGCCTGCCAGCAAATGCGCAGTGAAGTCTAGGTTTTGTGCATGTGCTAAGCTCGAGCAACCCGGCACGGGACAAGGCAAAGCAGATGGTAATTTTGTTTCGGGTGTCGCAACTGCAATGTTGACGACCCACCTTCGGAGAGCAGGACTTGCGATTCGGTCTGTGAAACTGCACATAGAGCCAAAGGGCCAGCGACCGACCGTGCATTAAATCGCCGATGCCACGACAAATCCAACGACATCAATGTGGTGGAATTGGAGTGAGTTTACCGTCAAAATCGATTACGAAACTGTGTGTGGGGAGATTACGTCACGCACCGACTGGACAAGGATAGCTCGAAAACAACCCGCCGTAAACGTCTCTGCGAAACTCGTGCTGAACGTCTCTGTTCGCAAAATGGCACCCAGCAAGCAGCTTCGGATAGCGTACCCATGACATGGCAACTCACAACGACAGTTTTTTTAAGGGGCGGGTGCCGTTTAAAGATCTAATTCCACCTTGCTGCACTTTATTCTAGTTGTGTTGGTGGAAAATATCAACCTGCCCGGATCTTCTTTGCTGCGACGGTCGCAAGAGCAGGCCCCAGCCAGGTAGCTTGGAGGCACACAACACACTGCTGAAATCGTCTCAAAATGCACTCACGAACACGACCAGAACAGAGAACGCAAAGTAAGCATACAAAACCATGAATCATGCACAGCCCGAATCGTCCAGGAGAATACTTGATTCATGCACCAGAGCACAAGCCACCAGAAGAGTGAGTGCACCGCCCAATGCCACTGATCCATTCCAAGGTAGACTCAAATCCGCAATCTAGAATCGTAAACAAGGCAATGCCTTGCAATGCAACGTAGTGCGCTACGCAGTCCAAACCAGCAGCTGTACCAAGAAATACAAAGCTTCGAATGGATCGCCGACTCCATGCACGACACGATGCACCATGTCTGATCCGGAATGAACCAAAGAATCATCCGAGCAAACACTTGCAGGGAGACTCTCACATGCATAACAGGTGAACACGCTGCCGTCCGAACCATCCAACACGCCTGGATCGACGTCGTAAATCGCAAATCAAGAATATGCGACGAAGGATGCAATGCACCTCTCTGAAATGTTCAAAGCACCATTGAAAATGTGTGACACTTCGGAATGAGAAGTACTATCCATAAGAAATGAAACGCATCGCATGACCGAAGAAACTTGCTGCTGTCCGCTGTCCGGGCCCAGTAGCTCCAATCGAAACACAGCAAAAGCTTTCACACTGCCCTCATAACTTGCAGGACACTCAGAAACTCAGGGATGAGCATCGATTGACGTGCTCAGCAGGGAAAAGCGCCGGGAAATGACAATCTTGTGTGTTGCTGGAGAAAACAAATGTCATCGAGAGGTGCTGGTCTTATGTCGTTGTAACTGAATTGCTTTCCAACGGCTAAATGGGATTCGAAGCGACTTTTCTTCTAAAGTTGTTGGAAACTAGAGAGCACCAATAACGTTCTCCAATCCGTGTTCAAGTGTGTGGTACTTCCGCTCCTCTCCTCCTCCTCCTCTCCTGTTCCACCACACTCTCACTCTACTAACTTGTCATTCGCTCATTCAAAGACTGTAAACGCCAAAACTGCTCTAGGAGGCGCGCACGCTTTCGACCGCTTTCTGAAGACTGCAAATGCTCACTAAAAACTCTCTCACTGTTTTGTTGGATTGGATTCCATGCGCGCTTTTGAGGAGCTGAGTGACGCGAAAGTCACATGGCACAAATCTGCCAGCTGCCACGTTTCTCGCATTTGGTCGATTGCAAAGTAATTTCGGAACTCAGCTTCGGGAGGAATGTACCATGATGACTGCAAAGCACTAGGAGCTGTCCCTGAAGACGAAGAGTGCACGGCACAAAGCTTATGTGCATGCACCCAAAGTCAGCGCACAGTCGGAAGCTCCTCAGCATCAAGTGTCCAGCCTCGTTCTGGATAAAAGTATCGGCCAGAGAGTGGCTTGTTGGCCACTCACTCCAACTGGTGCAGATGTTGCAGCTGCGGGAGACGGGTGAGTAATTTTGGGAGTCAAGAATGGTTGGGTGACAGTGTGTGTGAAAACGCAGAGCTGTTGCACTCTTTTCTTGCTCCACGCTTGAGCCAAACACCGAAGTGTTCAGCAAAGTCTCGCAGAGTCTTGCGCTTGTGAATTCCGTCTCAACTTTGCTAAANGTGAAAACGCAGAGCTGTTGCACTCTTTTCTTGCTCCACGCTTGAGCCAAACACCGAAGTGTTCAGCAAAGTCTCGCAGAGTCTTGCGCTTGTGAATTCCGTCTCAACTTTGCTAAACACAGGAGGAATCGCATGCAGACGTCCTACGGCTTCTCAGGACTTCTGTGCTTCAGCAAAACAAACACAAACTCTCACAGCCACTCTGCTCCAGCCTTGTACCTCACGACACGAGCGGAAGCGAGGGTCGGCGGTAACAGCTACAGGCAAAGCTTCAGAGCAACACGCACTTCTTCATGGATGCTCGCATGCATCGTCAAGTGCTTCAAAGCTCATCCTATGCCAACGCAAACTACCAAAGCATGCCAAAACATGCCACCGCAATGTTCATGCTTGTCCATGCACAAAACTGTAAAGGTTTGTGAAANGCATCGTCAAGTGCTTCAAAGCTCATCCTATGCCAACGCAAACTACCAAAGCATGCCAAAACATGCCACCGCAATGTTCATGCTTGTCCATGCACAAAACTGTAAAGGTTTGTGAAAAAACTCAGTTCACGCAAAAGTTTCCTCAAGGAAGTACGCAACTAGACTGTTGCTCGAGAGAGCCTAAGGGCAAACAAAAGGAGTCCTACTTTTCACACCCCCTCATGCCCTTAGCAC
>BGNK01003568.1:9928-71182 GCA_003297005.1 Symbiodinium sp. clade A Y106
AAAAGGTTCGGTCACAAGATGCCTGTGTTGGAGCCTTGTCAGATCGGCGCTATCCGGTTCAGTTTCCAGTCCCATGTTGGCCCCTATCACATGAAGACTGGCAGAAACAAGGTATTGCCAAAACTGATGCTTCACTCCAGAGAACAGGTAACCAATGATCACATCTGCAATCTGTGCCCCGAGGTCAGACCATATCGCTCGCATGACTGCCAGAAAGAGGACAAACTGTACGGACCACAGCAGACAGCGAATCATTGCCCCATTGCCCCTCTAATGAACCGACCCAAAGAAGACAGCAAGCTGGGATGGGATAGGCTGGCTTCATCTGCCACAATGTCGCAACCGAGTCAGTTGTTGCCCGTGTTCTTTGCTGCCACAAAGCTGAGGGTAGACTGGCGGAGTTCCTTGGGGGTTGCATCCAAGGGCATCGTCCCCGCAGCAGTTCCTGTCTGAGTAGGAGCTTGTGTGGGCATCTGTGCCTTGGCCGCCGCCAGCGCAGCTTGCAGCTCTGACATCTGCGACTTCATGGCTGCCACCTGGGCCGAAGTCTCACTTTCATCCATCCCTTGCGGCTCAGTGCCACCATGACCAACGACAGTAGCGAGGATGTTTAGCGTCTGCTTTTGTTGATCCAACATTTCCCTGAAGAGAACTGCGGATTCGCTCTGGTCTGCTTCTGCGGCCTTCTTTGCCACGGGACACGCCTCCACGGTGTTGGTGGGCTTTGGCACAGAGGTCTTGTCACCAGTACCCATGAACACATCAAGCACCGCACGTGTGAGAGAACTGCCGGCTTTGGATTCACGCGACCCTTTGTCATCGGCACCCCCGCCTGGGCCCGTTGGAGTCGTGACTGGGGTGAACATCCTCTCAGCGACCGTCTGGAAGCCATCACTCACAACTGCTTCGAAGGTACGGCAAAGAGCTGTTTCAACAGCTCGCTGGCAGAAGTGGCCCAGACCCGACAAAGGACTAGGTTCATACGGAGCTGCGCGGTGGCTGCTGGCACCACCTTTCGCACGATAGCCTCCATAGCTTCCATAGCCCTTGCCCTTGCCTTTGCCTTGGAAGCGAAACTTCCCTTTTCCACCGTAGCCCATGTTGTCGGAGCTAGTAGGTGAAGGCAGGGGCAAAACACCCGAGTCAGCTTCTGCCTGAGCCTGAAACCGGAAAACCCCGACATCCTAAGGAACCCAAACTAAGCAAAGGCAGAGACGGTACTTGGACAACGACTGCACGTGGAAGGTCAACGATGTAAAAGCTTGGCAGAGGCTTGGGAGATGAGGGGAGGCTTTCCAGTCTGTCAGCATGCTGCGTATATGTTTGGATGCAAGGGGGTAGTGCGACAAATGCAACCATACGTTCTCAATGAGACAACGTGGGTAACCATACAAAACCCAAAGCTGTATCTCAGCAGCAACTGCAGCACGCAGCTTGACCAGGTCTAGATCTAAGGAGCGCCACCTTACAAGCCGACCAGCCGCAAGGCTACGGAGCTCGTGAAGACTGCACAGNTGACCAGGTCTAGATCTAAGGAGCGCCACCTTACAAGCCGACCAGCCGCAAGGCTACGGAGCTCGTGAAGACTGCACAGTGTTTCCCCCAAGTATGGTTTAAGACGATGCTTCTTCGGAAAACCCTGGCCCGCTAGACGCCACTCCAACTCGACACCATCTGCACGGATTCCTAGCGCACCGTTTTCGTCAAAAAGCCAGACGTCCAGCCATGGATGGCCCAAGGCTGCTGGTGGTGTGGACTCAAAGCATATGGGCTTCCGATACATCAAGTCAGGCATCTGGGAAAGGCAAGACGGACATACGCATTTAGACACCAGCGCCGTGTCATCAACATACCGACTCATGGCCACTAACTGTTGAAAGCTGGGGCCCTCATGGGCCTCTGGAGTTGCAAAGCCCAACTCAAGCTGCTTCGCACGATCCTCACACCAACGCAGCTCTTCTACAGCAAGCACTGCAGAGGCGATTGCCTTCGACATGTGTCCACCTATGGGCACGCCGCGCACCTGTTCAAACAGGAACTTCCCCAAGCGAACGTGAGGTTGTTTCAGAGCTAAGTCAAGAACCGTCAAGATATCGCTAAACAGCCACACTCTGCAGTTGGGGCGTTTGCGAAAGGTCCCCTCAGCAATCCAGCAATGCAAGCGCCGGGCTTTTGCGACCGCAACACCGGTAGCATTTGGATACCTGGCCTGCGCACGGAAAATCAAGCTTTGGACGGCTTCAAGTACAAGTTGTGGCGAGATCTCTTCGTACATCTGCGCAGCATCGCATACAATCAACGACAACCCATGCAAGACAGCATCACATCTGCAACACTTGTTTTTTTCAGGAGGCAGCAGTTGCTGACAAGCAGACCTCAAGTCCGATACTGCCGTGTGAAGCATGCGTGTTTCAAAGCCTACGCCCAGAACCCAGATCAAACCAATAATAGCGCGAGAAACTCCCCTATACAAGGTCTTCGCGGGATGGCTGCTCCAAGAAACAATGCGTCTCAGGCAAGAATGCCCAGGCTTCTCACAAACACGGCCTATGCCTTCTTCAAAACATTTCGCTTTGAGGGTGCAGTAGGCATAAGGCAGCTCAAAATGTCTCCACTTGGACTTGGCTGCGTAATGTCTTAAATGAGGGGGCAGCTGCCTAAGGTGAAGCACCCGGTACACTTCAACAAGATGCTCGGCGCGGCAAGCAGAGGAAACCCAATGGACAGCATCTTGTCTGAACATGACGAAGCACCAATGCTCATACAACGACGCTGGCATGAGCCAACACGCATGCCGATCCTTGTCCCAGTTTGGAGGGCAAACAGGCAATGACTCCAGGTAGTCATCATGCAAATCCTTGGTGTGGGCAAGCTGCAGCTTCGCAAAAAAGCTCTTTTTCACAGTTGAGACAAGCCACCAAGCATGAGGAGAGTATGCTTTTGAAGCAAGCCATTTGGCACTCGCAACGGCAACACAGCACTCGTGCTCAACACGACTTTTCGTTGGGACGCCCCAGTGCAACTTGGCTCTAGACATGCTCAAGCAGGCTGTTTGAGTTGGCTTTAGCTCGTTCAGACAGCATGTGAGCATTGCTCTGNCACGACTTTTCGTTGGGACGCCCCAGTGCAACTTGGCTCTAGACATGCTCAAGCAGGCTGTTTGAGTTGGCTTTAGCTCGTTCAGACAGCATGTGAGCATTGCTCTGTCACTGAAGCTTTTGGCCAAAGCTATGAAACGCCACTGTGAAGCTGCAGTGAATCTGCGGGTTTGGGCAGGCCGCAGCAGCATGCAAAACCAGACCGAAGCCCAGTCCTTTCGCAGTCTTGCGTCTTTCTGTAGCTGCCGAACGATGTCCCACAACACCCGCGAACCACATGAAAGAGGCCAAGGCACATGAATCAATCGCGCAGGCTTCATGCCTAGCTCAACCAACCAACGTGACAACTTGCACAGAGCCCGCTGCTGTGCTCCACAACTAGGCATCTTGAGCAACAGGTGGCCCAATCGAATAGCCAGTTCTGCAGAGCAAGATGTCCATGCACGTTGTCTGGCTTCCAAAGACTCCCAACAGCAAACACGGGAATCAGCGATATACCTGACAAGCAAACCTTCCGCACCTGCAGCACAAATGTCGAGAGGGCCGAAACCTCTGCCTTCAAGAAGCATATGCTTCTGGAGGTGCAAGTATGCTTGAGAGAAGGCGAGGCGGACAACGACACGGAGGCACAACTGGCCCTGAGGCTTGCACCTACTTTCCATGAGACGCTGACCGACACGAAACCACTGGGTGTGAAGTGCAACACTGCGGGAGCAAGCTGAAAGCGACTGCCTAAACGACGGGCGCAGGCGTGTTTGTCGTGATGCAACAGAATGACGAGCCCGTGCAAGCTTGGAGCCACCTGTAGACCTGCAATTGCCAGCCTTCTGCCAACAACGAATAGCGGCGTCTTCCAGGGCCCTCACATGATGCTCACGATCAACAACCAGCACACAAAACATGTGGTCAGCAGGGTGCAGGTGACCGAACAAGCGAAGCTTAGGTGTCTTCTGCATCCGGCTACCTTGCGGTGTTCTGGATTTCCGATGCTCAAGGACATGTTGGTATGACCGCGGGACCGGTGCATCTCCTTGACACCCAGTTTTGTGAGCACCAAACTTAGTGGAACCGACATACTCGTGGTAGGGAGATGCAAGCTGGTACAAAACCGCATGACCGGGTATTGGGCATAACACACACCAGATGTGTGAACAAGCAAACTTTGCAAGAGCATTCTTCGCCTCGAGGGACCACTTGCCTTGACTCAACAAGGCCGTTTGCAACACAGGATCCAAGCCAAGACACCTGCGTGTAGCTCTAGCCTGCTTACGTTTACCACCTGCGGCTTGCCACGCAGTGAAGAGCAGAAGTCGACACGAGCCCAACAGCAACCACAGCAGATCGGTGGATTGGCAAGTGCTGCGTTTGGTTTTGCAACAGTCGGGGAAAATCCAATCACCAAGCGCACGGGTGATGACTGTAAAGCTTTGGATGTGCTCCCAGGACACGCAATTGGTAAGCACACAAGCGACCAAGCCCATCAAGCACGTGTTGCTGTTGCAAATTGGCACATGCATGCACAGGCAAGCTAACGTAACACGCGTGAACCATTCCCGCAAGAGCTCGTCTGGACACCTCAAGCTTTCGCACCAAGTTTGCAAGGCACAAAGAGTGGTGTTCTGCATGTCAGCTTGTCGTGTGGTCGGCCACTCAGTCGTGTCCAAGTTCACATGGACTGGACGGATTCGTCTACCCAGGCAAGGACGCCCAACTGCTAAACCGTGACTGGGACTGTCAACCTCAGCAGGTGCAACTTGTCTGGGCTTGCAACCAAGCCAACGCAAGCAACTAACCCACCAACTTGTGCCAAGTGCAACACAAGCAAAGCGAACACATTGCAAGGCCAAGCGCGAGGCCGCAGGAAGAAGTTTCCGTAGCACCTTCCGCTTTGCTCGGCGCTTCCAAGTCCGACGAAGTGGACGGCTTCTCCTTGGGAGTTTCTTCATTACGGAGTCTGAAACCACATCAGCGTGGCTCAAAGTAAGGTGTGCTGGCAAAGGCTGGCCAGGATGCAATCCTAGCAGTCTTTTCAAATAAAACCAGCAGGCATGAAGGATTTCACACACCAGGTGATGCAAGAAAAGGAAAGCAATGCGGTTGCTGAGCATGAACTTGGAAGTGACAGCAGCAGCCGAAGACTCAAACCCGAGGGGAGTCCGGGAGAAGTGCTGCCTGACCAAACAACTGTTTGTCAAGTGCTGTCCGCCATGTAGCAAGCTGTGAGCGCGGCCTGGGCTGGCTACAAGCTCTCCTTGTGAGAGCAGCACCGCATCTCGAGAAACTCAAGGAGGAAAGCCATCATACCGTTCGCACAACCCTGCGTGCGCAAAGCATGGTAGCTCAACTAACTAGGTCTTCGTACTACTCTGCAAACGAGCATCGAGGCCCAAGTGATAACACTGAGCACATCTTGGGAGTGTGTTTGGAGGTGAAACCATACATTCTCTCTATCGATGCCGCCAAAAGGTTCGGTCACAAGATGCCTGTGTTGGAGCCTTGTCAGATCGGCGCTATCCGGTTCAGTTTCCAGTCCCATGTTGGCCCCTATCACATGAAGACTGGCAGAAACAAGGTATTGCCNAAAAGGTTCGGTCACAAGATGCCTGTGTTGGAGCCTTGTCAGATCGGCGCTATCCGGTTCAGTTTCCAGTCCCATGTTGGCCCCTATCACATGAAGACTGGCAGAAACAAGGTATTGCCGAAACTGATGCTTCACTCCAGAGAACAGGTAACCAATGATCACATCTGCAATCTGTGCCCCGAAGTCAGACCATATCGCTCGCATGACTGCCAGAAAGAGGACAAACTGCACGGACCACAGCAGACAGCGAATCATTGCCCCTCTAACAAAGCCTAAGCCCTACATCCCTCATGCCAAGCCCAAACCCGAAACCCTAAACCCTAAATGACCTACTTTTTTAAAGAGTTAGATAACGACATCTAATTGTAGGGAACCCGAGATCGGGGGTCCAGGTACACCGGAAGTGTGCACCCTAAACCCTAAACCCTAAGACAGATGCTTAAATATTTACCTCTACTATTGTGGGGGCTCCTTATTCGAATCATAGTAGAATATACTCCAAACCCGATGCTAATTATTAAGGCCCCTACATGAAACCTCGAACCCAAACCTGCTTTGCAGGAGGGAGCTTCTACAATCCGCTGGCCCATCTCAGCATGGACAAGGCCTCTCCACCTCTTTCCCGACCCTTCCGGGATTTAGAGTTTAGGGTTTAGAGGTTTAGGAGTTTAGGGTTTGAGGGTTTAGGGCTTTCGGGGTGTAGGTTCTCGGGCTTCGGGGTTTCGGTACCATACCGTGTATGCTTGTCAGGAGGGCTTTAGCGCGTTGTGAGTCAGACAAGTCAGATGTGTGTTTTGTTTTAATGTCTTTTGGTTCATTCCTCGCGGTATGCGCTGTAGCGTCTTTCCTTTCCCTGGGTTTAGCTCCGTGGTAGGGCAGAGGAATTCCAGACAACTAAACGTCCTCCTGACACGACTTGGACACTTTTTCTGCTGGGCTGTCATGTAAGATGCTGCAGAACTAAGCTCGTGGGAATGGTTTGGGATTGAAGGTGTGATTTTATTCTGGTATCTCCATGTGGCCATGCAATGGTTGTAGGGTGCACAAGCTACGAACTCCGGACGTGCACCGTTCTTTGTGTGATTGGGCAGGTCCGACAGAAGATCATGGGCCGGTTTCTCAGGAAGTGCAGGCGAAACTGCTTGGCAGATAAAAGTGGGCCTGGATAATTGTTGCCGGTAACTATCCCCTGAAGTTAAAGTCTCAACACAACTTTTACTATAATATCAATAATATCTCCCGCACCCTATTTATGTACATATGTATATACATACATATTGATGATGATGCTGATGATGATGATGATGATGATGACGGTGATGATGGTGGTGATGATGCCTCCACGCCGCTGTCTGCAAGGAGTTTCATGCATGGCAAGGCATCTTGCGTGTGTCTTGGGATCGTCAAGGCAACGGCCATCTGATTTCGAACTCGGGAAGAGCAGGTCGAATTTGAAGACATGAGCAAGGCCTCTGAGAATGAAGTGGTCTCAGATTTGCATCGCCCCGGGAATATGCCAGCACTGAGCCTGGAACTCCACTCCGAAACCAGAAGCACGTGACATATCAGATAGAATTCTGTGTTTTGTGACAGATCCCTACATGGCTTCTGCCATCACCCAGGCACGTGAAACTTAACCCCCCCCCAAAAGTTAAATCTTAGAAGGACCTCCATACAGTAAGTATCACTAGGAGCCCTTAAGGGTAGGGTGTTGGGAGTCCCTTTTTAAGGACTTATATAAGGAAATTATCATAAGGAACCCTAAAAAGGTAGGTTATTCAGGGTTAAGGCAAGGTAAGCCCAAAGCCGCCCAGAGGTTCCATGGGCCAGTCAAAGGTGGATGGAACACCACAAGCGCTTGAAACTCAGCTTTTCTCTTCGAGATATCATAGGGGCCTCTAAAAGGGGTCGTTAAGGGTTCCCTTAAAGCGATTCATTCTGATTACTTTTGAGGGTTTTGTGAGCTTCGGGCCTTAAAAAATCAGATTCGTGGTATGCTCCGGCATAAGAATAGCAGGACTATAGGGGGACAGCTGCTCCTTGCTATTCCGACCCTACAAAGAGACTCTCAAGTCTTGAGCATGCCTACAAACCGAAGACGAACGGATGCGAGCGTCTAAGTTTGATGCGTACGCGGCTGAACCAGCAGATACATGCTTACGTAATCCATCTGCGCAATCAAGTCAAATGCAGACTTGCATACATGTATGCACGCACGTATGCATGCAATCGTACATCCATGGAGTCATACTCATACTGACAGTCAGACGGTCAGACAGAGACAGAGATCGAGACCGAGACCCAGACCGAGGCAAAGACAGAGACAGAGAGAGACGGAGAAAAGACAGAGGCAGACAGAGACAGACAGGCAGACAGTCGCACATACGTACATGTGTACATACGAACCTCCACACATCGGTACATAGCTGCATACGTGCATGTATGTTGTTGACATCGTTGCCGAATCTTGCCAATTATGGTCCCCGGCACTCACTTGCAGAAACAGCAGTTGAAGGTGCGTACGTCCATAAAAGCACACCCCTGACAACCGTTGAAGCTGAGACAACCGCAAGGCGTTTTGTAACCATGTCTGCTAAGTCACTTCAATTCCTCATGCAGGAAGTTGAGTGCAAGGGGTTGGTGTTTACAGGACTGAAAAGAATCCTCAACATAAATCCCTATGTAGACGCTTGTAGACCCCCTCCCAATGCTAGTCTTTAGTTCAGCAAAGCCACACACGAAGGTGCAGAAGCTCTGAACCTGGAGCCATTCACTATACCCATAGGCCCCGAAGTAGTTCCTTATTGTTGTTCATATAAGAATTCTGAATTCTATAAGGTACTCCCACAAAGGAACTACTTTGGGGCCTATGGGCAAGGCCACGAAAAACTTAACTTAGTAGCTGAGTGGATACACTTTACACCTTTTTGGGACAATATTACCCACTATAAAGCTGAAAGTGTACACTTTTTGGGGCTTATGAACTCAGCAACTAAGTTAACATGGACCTTTAACCTTTTGGGGTATTATAATCCCTATATAATCCTTATATTATGAAAAAGGTTAACCTTTGGTTCCCCGTGATACCCGACAAGTAGGACAAACTTAACATGGAGTCTGTAGAGCCTTACCCTTAGGCTCTAAGGACTCACATTTTAAGGCTTTTGGGTCCAAAGACCATACTATATAAGGCTTTTGGGCTATTTTGAGCCTTGGTTAAATCTCTCAATCGTTGACACCTTTGAAACGGCTCAGGGCAGTTGCTGGCGAGGCACGGCAGTTCGCGGATTGTGATACTCTTGGCGTATGAACTTCGGGCTTACCGCTTTAGGTTTTTACCCAGGCCCTCCAACGTAATTCCATGTTGGGTGTACCTTCAGTTTTTGGTCCAGCATAGGCCATGTAGGCACATGGACCATTGAGGGCCAGGGATTTGAAGTCGCGGTGTTCAGAGATTGGAATATAATGCTTGTGCTGCTACGGTTTGGGCCATGACCCAGTCAAGTTCCGCACAACCGCAGGCCTCGGATTCGAAACCCCTAAAACTCCAAAGCACTTACAACACCTAAGCCCCTATGAATAAATCCGAGACTCAAGCCGGCAGAGGACCCGTCGTGCAGAAGAAGCCCGAAGTATGGCTTTCCGGATATGTCATGAACGTCATCAGCATCACCATTATCATGATCATCATCACCATCCCCGGCCTTAGCACGACCTTGTCTGCCATCATCTTCATCACAGGCTTGCTCATCTTTGTCGTCTCTATCATCACCTGCACTGCCGCATCAAACATGCATGAATGGCCCACAATCGTCCACGCATTGAAACATCCCCTCTGCCCCTGAGCAAAGATTTCGTCCCCATCTCCGTAGCATCGACATCGGTTGTCACGTCACTGCCGATTCATATGGCCCTGTGATACCAATACCATTCCTTAGCGCAGGCTCCTATCCTGTCACCCAAACTATAGGGGCCTTAGTACGTAGGGTTTCGGGGTTATAGTGCAAATACGTAGCTTGAGCCTTGTATGCTATGTGCTTAGTTGTGCCGGAATCGCATTTGCGTCGACAGTTGATGCCAGGCAGCCGACGCAGGAGGTGGACTGCTTTTCCGTGATAGTTTAGCGGTTTGGGTGTTATACAGAGGTCTGACTATACAGTAGCAACCCGAAACCCTATATGTATATATATATATAAAAGCCTTACTATAAATATATATAATATAGAGATATAAATATATATGTATATATATATATATATAATAGAGAGAGAGAGAGAGAGTGAGTAGTAGCCCGGAGCCCCAAGCCCTTAACAGCCACGTCTGGTGCCCATCAAGGAGCGCTGGGGATATGGATTTTCCAGTTGGTGCAGGCTCTTCCTTAGGGTTTAGGGTTTAGGGTTTAGAGTTTCGAGTTTATAGGGGGAGGATTCGTGTCCAGTTTGAGATTGCCGGATTTCGGCAGCGTTTTGTCAGAAAAATCGGGCTGTCCTTGCGAACGATCTGCCGCCGACTGCGCGTGGGAAGGCCCTCTCATCTTGGAGGTGGCCCAGCAAGCGTCACATAAATGCCCCCAAAGCGATGCGATCCCAAGCACAAAGCCGCGCAGGGAGGTGATGAACGGTTCGCTGTCGTCGGTGGTCCTGGGCTCGCATACTAAAGGTCGTTAATCGGCCGACCTCATCCGGAAACCTCTCCGGCAGGCAGGCAGCACGATCGTCGCTGCGGGCTTGTATCCCGGAGTGATCCTTGGATCTACGCGCTTGAATGTAGCGGATATCGAATTAAATTGCTGCTTCTGGTTGTTTCAGCCTGTGTGTTCCTACAGGCCTGGTAGCTGTTCAAAGCACCTGTCCCTCAATACGCCATAACATAGTAGGGTCCTTGTTTTGTTGGGATCTCCTTATTCATATTCGGAATACAGTTCAGGTTGGAGTGTGTGGAGTTGATTGACCGTTGCCGGCGTCCAGGAGCACCTTGCCTCCAACTTCGAAATCTCACAAAACATGCGGGTAGTTCGAGAACTACGTCTGTAGGCCGAAGGCAAGTCGGACCAAACTCCCATGTCCACTGAAGAACACAGCGCCCGATTAACATCAATATAGGACATTGCGAAGTATATTCCTTGGATACTCTCTGTCTCAGACCGAAAGCTTCAAACCTAATATCTACTTCCTCCCAAAGCCTTACAACTCTTGAGGAGGAAGCCAAATGTCCCTAATTATCTACTTCCCCCAGCCTTATAACTCTCGATGAGGAAGCCAAATGTTGCGTGTCACCCGGAGTAATTAATATTATCCACTCCGCTGTTGAAGCCATGCGGATGCTTCCAAACATGCCCTAGAGTACAGTTTACTATCTACAGGAAGCGTAAACTCTGAACCCGAAGCCCTAAGCCCCTAAACCCCAAAACCCTGAGACCCTGAACCCTTAAACCCCAAAGTATACGCTTGACTCCGTGGCGCTGCGGAAGCCCAATGAGGATATTGGTGGTATCCGGAAAAAAGACCCGATTCATATTATAACACCTTTTAAAGAAACGCTTCGAAGAAATGGACCTTTAGGGAAGCCTGCAGCAGGCTACGCACCAGCCCCACCTATTCCGCGAGGCACTCTGGGTGAAGACTAAACTGTGACATAGGGCTCGTCATGAAGGTCTTACCCCTAGGGTGCATGTACCCAAACAGTATATGCTTTGGCCCTAAAGTGTCTAATTAGGAATTACTTCATGAGGGCCCTCTAGGGATTGAAGGTTGTTGTAAGATTTTGATAAAGGGAGTTCCTGAGGAGTAGCCTGTTGCCTTTTTGGTTTGGGGCCCCCTTATGCAACACTGACTATTACGAAAAAGGCTACCCTCATTATTCAGGAGTACTGAGGAACCATTCGTGTGGCTCAAGCTATGTTGGAGGGGCTAAGAATCGCACAGGGAAAATGGGCGGGCTTTATGCTACCTATAGTCATATAACCAGTTAGAACGAATGAATAATGAATAAACGGAAAAGAAGGAATCAAACAGTCAGTCAATGAATGTATGCACACATACTATATATACACATATAGAAGCATGGAACTCAATGCACTGTAATTTTACATACATGTTTACATACATACCTACACATGTACATATACATATAACAAGTACATATTAATACATATAGAAGTACATGAGTGTATTCCCTTGTAGTGTCTGTATAGTTATAATACAACATGTACAAGCCCCGTTCGAACTCCTCCCGCCCTGACATGACTCTTCCTGCAGGAGGCTACAGTTTTTTGGATTCATGCAGGGCTTGCTATGGTTATTTTCTCTGGGGTGCCGGTCCAGGGCATTTAGGGTTTGGGAGATTTGGGGTTAAGGGTTCTAGGTTTTTTTGAGCCTAGGGAGCAGGACTGGAGGCTTGAGGCTGAAAGAAAGGAGGGTCTGTTGCCCTGACAGCTCCGAACGCCGGCATGCAGCTGGGCTCTGGCGTCGCTGGAGTCTCAGCATCGGCTCAGCTTCAGAGGGGATTCGGATCGGCTTTGAGGCTTTCGATGTTGGTTGTGTTGCTTTGTGGATCCATTTCGGCTTGCTGGTTGTGGCAGAATTAGTTCACGGCTGTTGGACTATGTCCCGATGCCCAGGTTGAGTCCTTGCTTGCCGATCCCGAGGATGTATGTTGCTGCACCCTCAACATGAATGAAAGACTGCGCAACCCTAAACCCTAAACCCCAATTCCTAAACTCTACACCAAAAGCCAGTGTTTTTGGACGGAGACCACAAGACGCCGCAACTCCATGTCCTACACCGTGTTCCTACCCCTTAGGGTCCATGAACTCATACAGTATATACATTGGCCTTAAAGTACTCCCTAGATAGGTACATTAGGCCCAAAGTATATGCTATTTGGGTACCATGGACCCTTCCACCCCAAACCCTATAGAACCCTTTATGGAAGCCTTTAACGGAACCTTCAAAGGAACCCTTATAGAATCCTTTAAAAGAATCCTTAAAGGAGTACTATTTGGGTACATGGACCCTCAGCCTTACGGTAATCTTTTTCAGGTCGCTACTATAAAAAGCGTCCTTGTCCTCAGCACAACTTCGGAATTCCCCCCACCACAAACTCCTTGCAGCGGGGTCAGAGGCTCAATGTCTGGGGGTTGCATTTTGTATTAATATACTCCCCGGTTTAGGGCTTTGGGTTCTGGGTTTAGGGCTTAGGGTTTAGGGTTGAGGGTTTCGGGTTTCGGGTTTGGTGATGAATGGTCGTCACATCAAACGCCCTCTGCACTCCACCTTCCCGAGGCAAAGAGTGCCAATGCCAGCGCAGGCTGCATGCAATGTTGGGGTCGCTTTAACTGAGACTTGTAAAATACCCAAAGGGTCCAAGTATCCTTATGGTATATACTTATAGGGTATTTTGGGGGTCTAAGTATATACCATAATGATACTTGGACCCTTTGGGATATTTCAGTGCATGGATTCAAGAAATCTGCGCAACCGCAATCGCCAGGTGAGGGGCGGGTTTAAAAAGCCTGATCAACCGCCATTGCCGGTTTAACGCGTCCTTGCTCAAATTACAGGTTTCATATATGTGTGGAGGAGTTCAGCTCCCGTAAACCTTAAACCCTAACTTCACGGCTAGAGTTATTATAAGGGTTCTAAGCAGGTTCCTATAAGGGTTCTTATAGGGGCTTACGGGTTTAGGCCCAAACCCTAAGCTCGTTTAGAGTCCTCAGGCACAGTTCGTGTTTTAGGATTTCAGGTTTCAGGACCACGGCGCTAAGCCCTTGAAGGACGAGCCTGAATTAAAAGGGTCCAAGTACCGAATAATCACATGGGAGTTTCCGAAAATAGGGGACCCTAATATAGTACCCTAAATAGTAGGATCCTTATGATAAGAACCTCAAATACGGTAACCCTAATTTTCGGAAACCGCCACATACTCTCTTCAAATACCACCCAAGTACCTAATTATCAAGTCCCTTGGACCCTTAGGTCACCCTCTAAGTGGATGATATTTGGAAACGGCATGTGCCGGAGGAACAGAAGCCCCAAAACCTGAACCTAAATCCTTAAATGAACCCCAAAGCTCCAAATCCCAAAGCCTGGGTTCTTATCCGTGACCTCCTAGCAAACCGAACCCCTACACCCGAAACCCAAATCCCTAAACCCCAAACTCTAGACATTAAGCCCTAAGCCCGTATACTCCTAAGTGCCAACTACTTGGAGGCCCTTTTGACTTAGTAAGTCTACTTAGTATCCCTTAGAAACCATATTATAATCCCCCATAACCCACCTTACTAACCCTACTTACTAAGTCAAAAGGGCCTCCAAGTAAGCCACGGCGTCGCTTGGAGGAGGCATGAGCAGCTCTTTTGACTTTGGAGAGGAGGATGAGGGAGGCCGTTTATGGTTTAGGGTTCAGGGGTTTAGGGTTTTGGGGTTTAGGGTTTAAGGTTTACGGTTTAGGGTTTGGGGTTTCGGGACGGACTATGGTTCAGGGGTTTGCAGGTTTAGGACGGTTTAGGGATCAGGGTTTAGGGGTTTGGGGCTTAGACGTAGGATTCTCGGTTCAGGGGTTTGGGGTTTTGGGAGGTTCAGGGGTATAAGGATGCAGGGTTTCGGGTTTGGCCGTGCTACTCAGGTCGGCTAGCCAGTCGAAGCTGTCATTGACCCAGGGGTGTAGGGTTCAGGTTTTCGGGTTTAGGGTTGGGAAAGCCCTAAGACTCCGGTAGCTTTCCTATACTCTGGACTCAAGCCTACAGAGACAGAAAGAACTAAACAAAATGTATGGGAGTCTATGGGCACCAAATCGGGGAACCTACAGAACTACTATCCTAAACCCGAATACCAAATTATTGGGTCCTTTGGACCCTTCGGGAAGGAACTGGGTTCAGTCCGTACAAACCATTGATATGAAAACCTTATCATCCAAAATGGGACAGTTCTGTGGTCTGGTGAAACGTGTCGGTGTATTACCACACAAGACCTGTGCATTAATGATCCGAAGAAAGCTGCAGCTTTTAGGGAGATTGGCTGGGGGCCTTTAGTTTGGCTTAGGGTTTAGTGTTTAGGGTTTAGGGTCAGGTGTTGGGGGGTTTCGGGTTCAGCAGCATAGGGGCGTAGAGGCACCGTGTCAAGGTTTAGGCTTTCGGCTGTAACCTCTCTGGCCTGAACCCTACCTTAAGGGTCCAAACCCAATAAGTACTTAGGATTAGGATAGTAGGTATGTAGGTTACTACTTGGGAGAGTATATGATGTTTAGGTACTTGGACCCTTAGGGCTATACAACCTAAAGTAGGAAAATGTTTCAAGGCGGCTGGGGCGACGATGACGATGACCTCTTTGGCAATGTCGGCGGGTGCGGTGCTCGGTGTGTCTTGTCTTCTCGTACAGTTCCGTGATCTGGCTGAGACTGTGCTTATTTCACCAGACTCTGCAAATTTGCTGGCATTTAGGGTTTTGGGGTAAATCCCAGGCCCGCAGTGGAAGGATGGAGGTGGGCACACGGATACAGCAGCTGTGGCAGTATCAGTATCAGTAAAGAAGCATAGCATGACCCCAGTAAACAACAAAGCAGACGCCATGCAGGTAACAGCCGTTTGTTCGTTTGTGTAGCATTCGAAATTCGCAATCCCCAGCCCCCCGCAATGAGTTCAAGGCCCATAAAATCTAAACCCCTCCAAGCCTAAACCCCAAACTCAAAACTCCTTTGAACTTGAAAACCCTAGGAGACCCTGTAGTTACACTCTCTAGCCCCCAACGAAAGTCCTTTTACACCTGTAATTCCATGAGCCCAAAGCCCTAAGTGCCCTCAACCCTTATAAACCCCTACACCCGAAGCGCTAAACCCCTACACCCGAAGCCCTAAACCCCTAAACCCCTTCACCCGAAGCCCTAAACCCCTAAACCCTAAACCCTATCTAAACCCTCAACCCTAAACCCTAAACCCCGAAGCCCTAAACCCCTAAACCGTAAACTCCGCTCAGAAAGCTCCGAGTGCCAAGGACACCTTCGCAACCGAAGGCCGCACCCGCTACCGACCTTGGAGATTCTTGGATGCTTACCCTTAGGCTCTATAGGACTCATAAACGGGGTCTGAAGAGGGTTCTTTTTGCGGGATTCTTAAGTTATCAAGGGTTCCTTTAAGGGGATCTATGACCTTTAGGCTCCATACTCTATAAAGCTTTTGGGCTGTTTTGAACCTAAGGGTTAGGGTTCTTGTTGGTTCCCTTAGGGTGTGCTTTTGAACGTTCCTTAAAGCTGGCCCGAAATTTCGTTTCCCTCGGGGACCAAAAGACTAGATGAGGTCATACTTGTGGGGAGAGGTCGGTGTCTTCAGTGGTATCCTTTACGGTAAACCCCATAAAGTTGGAAACCGGATGAAGGCCAAATAGTGCTGGGATTCCCTATATCTTCCTCTTAAAGATTGAGGCTACTGTGTTTCCAACTTTTAAGCTTCTACTGTATTTGGGATGCAACAGGGCTAGGTTTGTTGACCCCTTCACCTCCTCGCTGGACACGAAACCGTCAAAATAGTTAATCCTAAACACTCAGCACAATCACATACAGGACCATGTCGTGCCATCGTCGGAAGGTTTGGGATTTCAGGTTTTTGTGTCTCAGGACGACTTCTTCGATGAGTTTGACGAGCCTCCTGCAACGTCGGGGCCCAAGCCCGTCCAAAACTAATTCAAAGGTTTGGTATTACTTGGGGTTTGGGGCTTTCGGGTGCAGGATGTTAGTGGATTTAAGGGTTTAGGCCTTTGGCCTAGTAGTAGAGTAGGTAACCTTTAACGTTTTGGGGTAGTATAATCCCTATGTTATGAACAAGGTTAACCTTTGGTTCCCCATGATACCCGACAAGTAGGTTGGGGTTTCGATAAACAGTTAGCGCGTGAAGGGCTCTGGGTTTGGAGTGTCGCCGGCCTAGGGTTTAGGATATAGGGGTTTACGTTTTGGGGTATTTAGGGTTCCTTCAAAGGGATCTATAGGGTTAATTCCTTTAAAGGGATCCATAAGGGATCTATTGGGTTTTGGGTTTTGGTTTAGGGTTTATAAGGGTTTAGGGTTTTATATTTTGGGGTCCTAGGGCTTAGAGAGCTCCCAGCCTGCACCGTAGACTCAGCAGCATCATGGGTTGAAACCTTGAATGCATGGCCTTGAGCAACTGTTGCCGGTGTAGGAGTTGGAAATGATTGAGACTATTTCGAGCTCCGATAGTGCTCTGTCTAAACTCCAAAGCACAGAACCAACCCAGAACTCCAAAGGTTCCAGGTAAAGCCTAAACATCCCAAAACACCCTAACATTCAGGGACCGGGTCGTCGTGCCGGGGCTGTGGAATCCCCCGCAGCCTCAAATGAACCCCTGAACCCTACAATGCTCTAGACTTTCGCAACTGGGTGCAAGCACTAAAATTATGCCCTACACCTAAGCACGAAAGCCTAAATCCTGAGGCACTCAACCTTGAACCCTCCCATGTCGGGCTTTTGAGACCTCTGTGTCAGGTCAGCTGCCAGCAGACCTGCGCCAAGTCTACCACTCGGAAGTTTTTGCCAGGGTTGGGATGAGGGTAGGCTTCGTGCATGGAGTCTTGAGGGTTTCGGGTTGAGGGGGTTGAGGGTTAGTGTATACCTAAAGTCTCCAGTGTAATTAGGTCCTGCTACGTGCAATAATTGTGATATTGTAGGTATTATAGGATCCAAAGCTTAAGCCATGACGACTGGTGCGCCCAAAAACTGAGCCACTAGAGACTACAGTGATATAGGGCTTAGGACCTTTTAGGCTAGAGGTCTTCCTGTTCAGAGGCTAGCCGCAGTCATACAGTATGGGGTTTAAGTTTAGGGTCCAGGGTTTAAGAGCCATGTAGCTATTATTAGGATCCTTCTGTGGTCATGTTCGTGACTATGAAAAGGAAACGGGTTTATTACTCAGGGGTCTGCACGGGACGTATGTTTTTCTCACCACCAGAGGTTATAGTGCCCAAAACATATGGGATCAGTACGCAATTTGGCAAGCTGCTCATGTCAACATCAGAGACAACTAGTGATAAGTAGAGTATAGCCGAGTAGAGTCAGAGATGTCAATCCCGAAAAGATGTAGGTACAGTCCGGTATTCGGTAAGGTTATTATCCCCAACGCCCCCCAAAAGGAGCCTACACCCGTGCATATGATCGTGAACTGAGCCGACGTTCGTGTTGCCTGCAATCCCCATGCTGTAAGTCACGCAATAAGCACATATCCATCGTAAGCTCCCTTCCCACGCACGCACCTGCACACCGCGAGACTAGCAAATACTTAATTGATAACTAACTGAACAGCAATTGGACAAGAAGACGCTATCTGAGAGGGATGTTCCGCAAATGTCAGCACTGCTTCGCTAGGGCGTCTATCGCTACATGCCGGTAACGTAGTTCTAGATAGGGCGGACAAGAAAGGTGCGCCGAAGCCGGCAGCCGCGGCACCCAAGGCCGTGTCTAAGGGGTTTGGGATTTGGCGTTTTGGGGTTGGCATTGTGCGATCCTTGTTGTGGCATTCGATCGTTTCAAGAACCTGCATATGAATAAGTGCTCCCTGAAGCCTAACTAAACCCTCAACGCAAACCTGAGCCCCTGAACCTTCATCACGTCCCGATCTGCAAAAGCCATCTGCAAACCGACAGTCCGTCTCAGTCGAAGAGTACCGGCTAACGGCCTAGATGCGATAGGCGCTTGGGCTCAAAATCCCACAGCGTGGCTTGAGCCAGGCAGCCGTGCTTCCGGCTAAGCCTGCCGCCCCGGCGAAGGCAAGCAAAACGGGAGCTTCTGATTCGGGAATTTCAGCAAAAATCTAAGATCCTTGTCAAAACCCTACTGTCGTAGGATGTTATAAATGGACACCCCAGTGTAGACCAAATCGGGCATTCCACAGAAACAGGAGAGCTTCACCTAAGCCTATACCATAGGATCCTTATTATAGTAATTAACCTAAGCTGTAAATCGTAGGGTTCTCTTTGTGATAAGGACCGGCTATTCGAGGTACCCCTAATTCCCATTTCGTGAAATTTTGACATAATAGTCTCCAGCTTTTTACTGGTCATGAGCTACAAGCGAAACGGCTCCATAGGATTAGACCCTAAACGCCCTAAACCTTAAACCCCAAACCAAAAAGCCCTGAACCACAGGGTTCAGGTGGGGCTTCTGTTCAGGGCTTCGGGGATGGTGGGAGGGTTTTAGTGTTAATTGGTTCAGGCAGGTTTTAGGATGGTTTAGGGTTCAGGGATCAGGGACTTAACTACTTAAATAGTAAAGTACTTTGCGGCCTTAAGCCGTTTGACTCTGGTTTTGATTCTTGCAGAGCCTTTCGTATTGCGACTTTACCGAAACTTCAAAACCTTTTCAAGCACCCGTGCAGCCTCCTTTGGTCCCGAAAGTCTTTGGATCTAGGGCTTATGGCTTAGGGTTTGGGGGCTATTGGGCTTATAGGGTTTAGGGATACAGAGTTCTGAACGATTAATAGTAGTTTGCACTTGCAGCCCGGTATCAAGATAGAAGTATCTCAGAACTCTACTCTGGTCAATTTCGCCCTTACATTACTTAAGTAAGTTGTCCAAGTCCCATACTAGGCTGGGGTTTTGAAAGGCTGTAAAGATAGCTTGATGCGAATGCAGAAGCAGAGCAGTCCACTGTGCATGAGCTGCTACCAAAGACAGAGAAGATAGCCGTCAACGAAGATTTCTGAGTTTGTTTGTTGGGCGTTGTGAGGTTTGAGATTTACCTGCTGCGTTTGTGGGGCATGTGTGGGCGGATGGAAGCTAGTGTTTGCAATATGACAGATGCCAGCGAACCCTTCCGGCGAGCAAACCCATTGTCCCTCCATATGTCGAACTGAAGGTGGCTCATGTAGGGATATGATTGTGCACATTGCCGCTTTATTTGTTTTACGGTGTTGTTATCATGCACTTAGGACAACGATTCGGTACGGGCCTACGGCCCTGGCCCTTTGAGAAAAACCCTGCGCTCAGAAAAGCCTCGAGCCCTACCCCCGCGACTTTGGTGGTTGAAGCAATATAGGGGCCTTAATAATTAGTAATTAGAATAGGATTTGGGGGCCCAGTATACCATAATTATAAGAAGGAGCCCCCAAAATAGTATAGGTAATTACTGAGGCCCCTATGTTACTTTCCGCTCAGGCCAAAAGCCAGCCCGCCAAGAAGTTGGACCGCGATTTCGGCTTCTGCAGCCAAGGTTATGCATGTGCAGGCAGACCTCTCCAGGCCCCAAACCTCGTCGTGATAGCAGGCCTACGGATAGCAGCAGCAGCAGTAGCAGTAGGTGTAGCCGTGGCAATAGCAGTAGCTGTAGCAGTAGTGGAAATAGCAGTGGTAGTAGCAGTAGTAGTAGTCGAAGCAGTTGTAGTAGTCGTCGTAGCCTCGTCGTAGTAGTCATCGTAGTTGTAGTGCTGGTGCCGGTGGTGGTGGTAGTAGTAGTAGTAGCAGTAGTAGTACTAATGCTAGAGTTTCCTCATCCTTAGAAGTTGCAACAGGCAAGCTTTACAGCAGCAGCCGGAGAAGGAATTACACTGTTCCACTTATTCATGCATTTGAACCCAGTATCACAATCCTGCAGGACGATGCTGATGATGATTTCTGGAAGGAGTTTGACATGTGAGGGGCAACGATTTAATGCTACTAGCGCAGGCTGACCCTAAGGCTCAAGTCGCTTCAAGACCTTGTATTTTCTAGCATGGAGGCCACTAAACCGTAAGCCTTAACCCGTAAACCCTAAAGCCTAAATCTGCAGGGTGTGCCAAGCACATCCTGATTAATCTTCTCCAGAAACCACGACACCAACATGGTTCCATGAATTGACTCACGAGGGCCTTGCCGCTCTCTCGGGCAGCGGTTTGTTGTTTGGGCATCCCCATATGAAGGATACTACTGAGTCTTGGGGGCCTGTTGGGCTCCGTAACCCTCTAACCCAGCCAAAACTCCTACAACAAGAGCCAGCGTGTCAATCTCAGGTGAACACCCGCATACCCCAAGCAACACATACCCCAATCCAGCCCTCCACGGCATCTGCGCAACAACAGCAACAGCAGCAACAAACACAACACAACCTAGGCCAACTGCTCCAAGTTCGCGCAGAAAGCTCGAGTACCCTGAACCCCCAAAGCCGAAAACCATAAGGCCTTTGAGCAAGAAGCGCGGACGAGTCCTAAGCCCTAACTATAAGTTGTAGGATTTCGGTTCCCAGAGTTCCAGCCGTCTCACCGCCAAAGACCCGACGATCTCGTCGACCCAAGGGCCGTTCGGAGCCAAACAGGAATCCCAAAACACCCTGAGGTTTAAGCCGTAAAACGCGATGGAAGATTCCAGTACGGGATTGAGGGGTCCGGGCTTAGATTCCCCTGGATTTAGGGTTTAGGGTTTAGGGATCCGGGCTTAGATTCCCTCGGTTTACGGTTTTGGGCATTCAGGGCGTATGATCTAGCACCTAGGGACGGAGGTTTTGGGGATTCAGCGATTTGAGGGGAAGGGTGGCAGGTGGGGGGTGGGGGGGCGGACGGTGCGCATTCGGGACTTTTTGGGTTTAGTGGAGGCCCGACGTAACATCTGGTTCAGTTTGGGGTGTACCCCGTCGTTACCTATGTCTTTCATCGCAGGTGCCTGCATCATGGCGCTTGTTAGGTCTTGGGGAGATGAAATCAGAGCTTGCCTTCAATTCTAGCTGCTTTCCTCTATGAGTGCCGAGACCTTTGCTTACCGATAGTGTTACTAATGTCAGACTCAACCCTACGCTCTAAGCCCCACCGGATCTGCGGTTTAGGGTTCAGGATGTGTTTAGTCTTTAGGGCTTAAGTTTAGGATGTGTTCAGTGTTTACAGAGTTCGGCAGAATTCCGCATGTTTGTCGCAAGGATGAGGCTCACAGCACGAGTTCGCACTGCTGCAAGACTTGCATCCAGGAGAATTGACCACCATATACCGATCGGGGGAGCGTATGGCACAGACGTATCTTCTGACTCATGACACCTGACCGACTGGTTTGCACTGAAGTTCATCGAGGGAGTAGACATAGCTGACAAGCACTGGATACTACACTCTGCAGAGAGGTCATACTTCTCGGTTTGACACGGGCAAGCTAGCACAGTCGCACGGGCTGAAAGCTTAGGAACACCTCAGCCGTTTCTCTTTTGGAGTCTGGCCGTCCAGCTCTGGCGTCGAGCTGAGAGGATGCATTGAATGCTTTTGATGCCGCAAATGATCTGCCAAAACCCCTGAGCCCTAAGGCTCCGTGTACCCATATAGTATATACTTGAGCCGCAAAGGGGTCCCTATATAGGTACGTTAAGGCCAATGTATATACTATGTGGGTACATGGAGCCTCAGGGTAAGCCCTAAACCCGACAGGATTCGGCGTTTAGGCTATGAGGCCTAGTGGTAGAGTAGGTAACCTTTAACCTTTTGGGTAGTATAATCCCTACATAATCTTTATATTATGAGAAAGGCTAACCTTTGGTTCCCCATGATACCCGACAGGTAGGTAGGGTTTCGGTTTCGAGGCTTTGGGCTTGTTTCGACTCGAGCCTCTTTGTTGAGGTTTCATGGGTTCTCGTCAGCATGCAAGGGTTTTTGTGGCGGAGTGTGCTGCGCAGTTGCCTGCGTGTTCTTGGATATGAGGAGTTTTTGGGTTTGGATCTTGAATGCAGATTCTGTCCGGGTTCAGGATATGCGGTTGAGGGTGCACGGGTTTCAATGATTCAAGT
Source organism: Symbiodinium sp. clade A Y106 (assembly GCA_003297005.1). NCBI lineage: Eukaryota > Dinophyceae > Suessiales > Symbiodiniaceae > Symbiodinium > Symbiodinium sp. clade A. The sequence goes on from BGNK01003568.1 coordinate 32,335, forward strand.
TAGCGCGATTCAAGATGTCTTAGCCTTGTTGTGGGCATCGGACTAACGATGCCCAGCTGTCTAACCGTAATCCCGTAACACCTAAGTATAAGCCCCGAACTTTTCAGGCCCTAAACTCCCAACCCCAACCATCCCGCCTGCACAGCAAAGAACCCTAAACCCTCAATCCCCACCCTCTACCCTCAACCCTCAGCCCTCAACCCCGAACCCTCAGCCTTCAATGGGAGTTTCCGAAAATAGTGGACCCCAATGTAGTACCCTAAAAAGTAGGATCCGTATTATAAGGGCCCCCAAATAGGGTGCCCCCAATTTTCGGAAACCCCCATCTCAATTGAAATCCCGAAGGGTCCAAGTACCCGAATGGTAGGGCTTTAGGTTTCAAAATCCATACTCTGAGTTGTTTGTGGGGACCTCTGAAACCCTACTACTGGGCTACTTGGACCCTTATAGACCACTTGAATCGACCCCTTTACCCGACCCCCGAAAGTTTAAAGCAACCCTTAAAGCTAAAACCCTAAGCCCTAAGCCCAAAACCCAGGACCCCCCAATGGCCCTTTAATGGAGCCCTAATGGCCCTTAATAGTGGGTATTTGGAGTATATTAGTGGGTAGTTGGGGGGTCTAGGACCCTAAGCCCTTTAAAACAAAATCTTAGTAGAACGGCTTCGAGGCCCAAATGCTGCCCGGCAAAGACCAGGAACAGGTCTTCAGCTCGGATCTTCGCTAAACCCCCAACCCTAAACCCTAGGGTTAAGTAAAATCCTGGGATACCCCAGTAAAGGACCCCTTTAAAGTAAGGATGTAGGCTCACAGGCTTACGGGTTCCCCAGTAGTACCCTTTTGCGCTCGGTCTTTCTGGTTCCCTATCAAAACCGAATAGTAGGAGAAGGTGCACTCTCATCATTAAGGGGCTATACGACCTAGAATCACGTTTCAGTGGCCCCCTGAAGGGTTTCTACAACGGTCTATACGGTCTACGGACGAAAATACCCAAACAGGGTTTAAGGTTCAATTGCCAGAAGAGGAACTCACCCTGCCCTCAAACCCTGAACCCAGCCCTAAGCCCTAAACCCTAAACCCTAAACCCAAACTCCTAAAGCCTAAACCTTAAACCTAGAGCTTCATCTACGAGTCGAGGGTTCAGCATGCTCCTGACGTTGTTTGACACTGCTTGGGGGTTTAGGGTTCAGGGTTTAGGGCTTAGGGTTTAGAGTTTCGGTTCTGGGTTTGGGGTTCAGGGTTTCGAGTTTATTTGGTGCTCTTCGTGCTTCTTTATTGGTAACGTAAGCCCCTGATTAGTATCCCCCGTCCCCTATATACAACTTATCATAGGCTGATACTAATTCGTACTGATGCTAATAAACAGGGCCTTTGCGGAAGGAGGGTCTGTTAATCAGGGTTCTCCTGCACCTGCAGCGAACGGGTGTGGTGGATGGAGTATTCCTAAATGTCTATTCGCGCTTTAGGGTTTAGGATTTAGGGGTTCCTATCCTTCTAGTCATATTGGGTCGATCACGTACTCAAGCTCTCTACACCATAAACCCTGATCTTTATCAATCCTACCCTAGGGGTCCAAGTACCTAATAATCATATACTCTCCTAAATATTGAGCTACATAACTACTATCCTAAACCCGAGTACCTATTTATTGGGTCCTTTGGACCCTTAGGGCTACAGCAACACGAACACATTTCGAAAAGCCTAAACCCCAGCCCGATAACTCTTGAACGGAGAATCCGACCAGTTCAGCAGCTTCTGACGGTATCTTAGTAGTAGACTAGGTAACTTTTAGGCTTCGGGTTCAGGGTGTGATTGAGATTGGATTTTTAGAGTTTATGGTTTCTTCTTTCAGTTTAGGGTTTGGGGTTTGTTTTCTAGGGATCTTCAACAATGCAACAAGCATTTTTGCTTACCTTCTAAGAGGAATGGAGAAGTTGATTCGATCAGTTCGGCTCGAAGTCGTGGGCGACGGCGCGACTGAACCTGTTTTTTGGGGGGTACCTTAACCCCGAATAACCTACGGTTTTAAGGACTTGAATAAGGAAACAATAACATCAAGGAGCCCTATAAAGCGTAGGTTATTCAGGGTTGAGGTAGGGTTTATAGGGTTTAGTTTGTTGTTGTTTTTTGCGTGGCCCAGGTTTTAAGCTTCCAGGTTACCTATACAGCCTGCACAGATTTGCATGTAGCTTGAAGAGGGGTAAGCGGTGAAGAAGTCTGAGTTTCTGGTGGTTCTCCTTTCTTCAGCGCCTTGGTTTCTTGACTCGAGACAGCTTTGGTGCTCCAGGGTACAGAAACGGGTTTAGGGGCTCAGGGTGTGTATTGGGTTTAGGGGTTTAGGGTATAGGGCACCCGAATTCCAACTATGGCGTGTGTTCCGGCTGTGAGGAGCGTGATCGACGAAGCTTGTCGAAAGCAAAACTGGCAGCTTGCCATGTTGCTTCTCAACGACCGTCGGCCACATGGAGACAATCAGCGGGCTTGGTGCATGGTTATTTCTACGTGCGGCAAGTCGAAACATTGGCAAGCGGCGGTCGACATCTTGACGTGCATTATCAAATCCGTGGTTGTTCCAACTGTTTACAGCTTCAGCGCTGCTATTGCGGCATGCGGAAAGGGTTCCCAGTGGCAGCATGTGTTTCTGCTTCTTTCCGACATGGCGGGGATGCAAGTTACACCAAACGTAGTTGTATACAACACTGCCATGAACGCATGTGCAACCGCTCGCCAGTGGCAGAGGGCCGTGTCCCTGCTTTCGCAACTTCCATCTTTCGGCGTTCAGCTAGACACTATTATTTTCAGTACTTGCATAAGTGCGTGCGAGAAGGGTGCCGAGTGGAGGATAGCTGTGCACCTACTGTCACAAATGCCCACTGAAAGAGCTGTACCTAACACCATCAGCTTTAGTGCATGCATCAGTGCTTGTGAGAAAGGTGCGAAGTGGCAGATGGCATTGCAGCTGTTGTCTCAGATGCCAGCGGCCGAAACAGCACCAGACACTATCATTTTCAATGCTTGCATCAGTGCATGTGAGAAAGGTGGCGAGTGGCAGATGGCTTTGCACCTCCTGTCGCACATGCCATCTGCGAGAGTTGTACCGAGCACGGTCAGCTTCAGTGCAGGTATCAGTGCATGTGAAAAAAGTGCGAAGTGGCAGATGGCTCTACACCTGTTGTCGCAAATGCCAGTAGCCAGAATTTCACCTAACACGATCAGCTTCAGCGCCGGCGTCAGTGCATGTGAGAAGGGCGGAGAATGGCAGATGGCTGTGGAGCTCTTGTCGCAAATGCGAGCAGTCGCAGTTGCGCCTGATCGTATCATCTTCAATTCCTGCATCAGTGCCTGCGAGAAAGGTGGCGAGTGGCAGATGGCTCTGCACGTGCTGATGCAAATGTCACTCGTCAGATGTGTGCATGACTCGATAAGCTTCAATGCCGGGCTCAGTGCATGTGAGAAGCGTGGCGAGTGGCAAGTGGCTTTGCACGTACTCTCGCAAATGCCAAGGTCTAGAGCTGTACCTAACACCATCAGCTTCAGCGTCGGAATCAGCGCATGTGCTAGAAGGTCGGAGTGGAAAATGGCACTGCAGCTATTCTCGCAAATGCCATCCAGCGAAGTTACGCCCGACACGGTTAGTTTCAGTGCATGTATTAGTGCATGCGAGAAAGGTGGCGAGTGGCAGATGGCTTTGCACCTCTTGTCGGACATGCCATTAGTCAGAGTTGCGCGTGACACAAGTAGCTTCAATGCTGCTATCAGTGCATGTGAGAGCGGCAGCGAGTGGCAGATTGCTGTTCACATGCTCACTGACATGCCGCAAATCAGAGTTGATGATGACACTATCAGTTTCAATGCTGCACTCACTGCATGTGAGAAAGGTGGCGCGTGGCAGATGGCGCTGCACCTGTTGTCCCATTTGCCAGTAGAGAATTGCGATGTTGTGCCTACGGCGATTAGCTGCAACGCTTGCATCCGTGCATGTGGGAGAGCCGGGCAATGGTTGCACCTTCCACGACTACTCTCAATGCTTCGAGTAGCAGCAATACTTGCATGAGTATATGTGAGAATCCGAATCGGTATGGCAGCTTTTGTCTTCAGATCAAAAATCGCGTCCGAGTTCCGGATCCGGTTGCTGAAGGGCGTTGCCCTTGCTCAGAGTCGTCGCCTGCAAGTGTGGTTAGTACATGTTCCAGGGTTCCAGGGTGAGGGCTTAGGGTTCAGAGTTTGGGGATTTTTCATGACAGCAAAATATACCCCGAACTTTGTGCTGATGCACGTATTGTATTTAGCATTTTCCCAAAACCATATTGTAATACTTAAGGCCCCTTTTGTTTGAATCCGACACCCTGAACTCTGCGTCTCGGAACCACGCACCCCGAAGCCCTAAATCACTAAACACTACATGTAGGGCTTAGCGCTTAGGGTTAAACCCCTACCTGAACCTCCAAAAACCTACTCTTTTAAGGGTTCTAGCCTCTAATTAAGGGGTCAGAAGCTACTATTTTGTAGGGTTTGGGGTCACAGGTAAGCCCCCAACCTCCGACGCCTGGATCCTCCATCTCCAAGCCCTGACCCAGAGGGTCCATATACACTACTATTATGGAATTAGGTCCCAAAAGACCATCCCTACTACGGTTTTGGGACCCTAATTCCCTTAACCCGTAAGTCCCTAAACCCTTGGTTTAGGGTTTAGGGTTTAAGCCTGAACCCTAAACACCTAAACCTTTCAGCCCCTCCTAGACCCCCCCAACTACCCACCATTAAGGGCCATAGGGGCTCTATGAAAAAGGCCCTCGGGGCGTCCTGGCTTAAGCTGAACCCTTGGCTTAAGCTGAACCCTTAAACCCCTAGACCTTTAAAGCCTGTAGATCCCTAAACCCTTAAGCCTTAAGTCCCTTAACCCCTATAAATCTATGAACCTTTACAGCCCTTCATCCCTAAACCCTTAAGTCCTTAAGCCATTCACCTGAGCCCGAACCCTCTAAGCCCAAAAGCCCTAAACCCTATACAGATCCCTTCAACGAACCCTTATGGTACCCTTTACAGGAGCTCTTTAACCCCCTAAAACCCCAAAAAACCTTTCCTTTAAGGCCCTTTTGCCCTTACAGAACCCCTTAAGGATCCCTTATAGAACCCCTTAAGGAGCCCTTTTAAGGAGCCCTTCCTAAACCTTTAAACCCTTTTTGCCCTTCCGATGCTCCCAGGCCGGGTCCTCCCCGCAGGACGCGAGACGAATCGTTGGATAGGGCTTCGACTTCGGTTTTTTTTTGTGGGGTGAAGGTCAGGGGGGGGNGGGGCTTAGGGTTCCTATACAGGGATTTATAAGGGAGGTCCTTTAAAGGGATCTATAAGGCGGGCTAGGTATTTTGGACTTTAAATTTAAGGGTTTAGGGCTTCGATTTCGGGTTTAGGGGGGGTTTTAGGGTTCCTATAATCTTAGGGTTTAAGGTTTGAAGGAAGCAGGCAGTTTATTAAGGGCTTCGATTTCGGGGGGGGGGGGGTTCCTTGAATTTTGATTTAAGGGCTTAGGGATTGGAATTCGGGTTTTGGGGGTTAGGGTTCCCTTCCCTTCAGTTTTAACGTTCATAAGTTTAGAGTTTATGGTTTAGGGGTTTAGAGTCTAGTGCGTACATGTAGGTTTTATGGGTGACTTTAACTCGGTCTAGACGGGCTACTATAGGTGTTGCAGGTTTAGGCGTTTTGAGTTTAAAGGCTTGGAATTTGGGGTTCGGGGCCTCAGGGTTAGGAATTACTTCGCCCTCATGAAATGCCCAGACATGGTACGCTTAGCGTATTTAGGGGTTTAGCAGTTTACCTAGAGGCTCATACCTTACCCTTGTTTTAGGGTATCTAGTTTTATGGTTAGGATCTGTTAAAGTTAAAACCCTAAACCCTAAACCCAAATACACAAACCCTAAATTTTTGACGGCTTGCGTCTAAGTGCGCCAGCGCAGGTGGTTGTTTGACGAGCACAGGGCAGGGTTGGGATTTCAACCGCACTTCAGTTTAAGTAAATTCGCATTTTTTCAATATTCAACAGAGCGGGCCAAGTCTAGGTAAATTGAAACAAGCAAACCAACCAACTTATCCAAGAAAAACTGAAGGTTCTGAGGATTTCGGACGTTTGAGCTCCATGGCTTGAGGTTTAGGGCCTGGGGAGAGCAAGTCCGTTATAGGGATTCGGGTTTAGGGTTTGGGGTTTAGTTTAGGGATTAGGATTTAGGGTTTTGGGGATTGGGGTTTAAAATCAGGGTTTAGGGATAAGGGTTTAGAGTTGACGGATTTGGGTGTAGGGTTTCGGGTTGCGTTCAAAGTTCAGGGAGACTTAGTCTGGGGCTTTAGGGTTGGTTGGAAGCAAGGTTGGAGTTTAGGGCTGCAGGCCTGAACCCTCAAGCTCTATGATCTCTACCCATAGCCGCCCATTGCAGCGGGGTCGTCAAGCAGATACATACACACACGCACATAGCTAAACCCCTCAAAGGAGCCCTTAAAAGGAACCCCTAAAGCCTGAACCCAGGAGTTCTCCATCGCCCAGAGCGATGACGATGACGTCCCACCTTCAGCGAGCAGTGCCTTGGACATGACAGGGGGATTTTGCGACTTATTACAGGTTACGTTAAGGGCTCCCCTAAACCGAAAATTGTATAAAGGGTTCAGGGTTTCGGGATTCTAGGTTTTGAGCCTTATTTCAGGATTCTCATAAGGGTCTTGAGGGGTTCTATTGGGGTTGCTGGAGATTTCGCGGGATTGAGGTTCCTTTAAGCTTTTCCGCAACGGCTCCGCCAGGCCCTAAAAGTTAGGTTCAGGGCTTAGGGTTGGGTTTTTGGGTTAACCGTTCAGGGGTTTGAAGTTTATGCTTCAGGGCTTCGGGTTCAGGGTATTTAGTCTTAGGTATTCTTAGGTATTAGCATAAAAGTTTCTGAGGTTCGGGGTCAGGTCTTATTGGGTTTGGGGTGTTGGGTTCTGAAGTTGTGTTCGGAGGATTCAGCACTGGAAGTTTGTCAGGTTCAGACGGGTGTTGAATTCGCTATCCTTCCAAGTACCTAAGTTGATGTATATAGTCAGCCCTAAACCTACGCCTCACCTAATTTGTGAACCTCCAAATCCTTACAGTCCACTTGCTGCGCATCAACAGAAACCTAGCTCGTAGTTCTTGCAAATAGTTCCATGCGACAGCTGTGCTGCGGTCTAACAGCTTCCCGAGCCCCATGTTGTGACCAGTTCCAAGACTAAGACTTGTGTGTTTTGGGCTCAGGCCTACCGCTGAGCTTCAGGGGTTTAGGGGTTAGTCTAGGATTTTGCGTTTTCACACTGGAAGCTCGCAGCAGTTCAAAAGCTGGGAGTCCCGGCGTGCACCGCGGAGATCGCAACTTGTGGCTCCTGTGTCGGGGCAGCCTTGATCTCAGGCGGCTATAGACAGAAACTCCTTAGACCGGTTGTTCCAAGCACTTCTTGAAGCCTTCGACTGGATCTCCCCCCGCCACACGCTGCCGAACTTTAATTCAGGAATCCGTAGCAACTTGTTGTTTACACTACGGCGCCATGTGCCAATGTAGTAGACTCAGTAGATGTGTCGGCCGTAAAGTAAGTACCTATACAGGGACCCCTTTCAGGCCTAAGTATATCCTATACCGTGAAGGACACAGAAAAGCCTCACCCCAATCATCCCAGGCGATTCGGCCCCATCAATCCATCTCGATCCACCCAGCAGTAGCACAAAAACCAGGACCAGGGTTAAGGGCTTGAGGGTTTAGGGTTAGTGCTTAGAGTTTAGGGCTTCGGGTTTAGGGTTTAGGGTTAGTGCTTAGAGTTTAGGGCTTCGGGTTTAGGGTTTAGGGTTAGTGCTTAGAGTTTAGGGCTTCGGGTTTAGGGTTTAGGGCTTAGGGACAGGGGCCTTTCCTGAGCTGGAGGGTTGGAGTCTGGGTTTAGAGCGTAAAGTTGCGAGACTCGGTTGCGTGCTCGTGTTCGTGGTTTCGGGGGCTTGATGATTCCGGGCTTGGAGCTTGCCGGCCTATGGTGTATGCTTGTGTTGTGACAAAAACCCTAAACCCCTAAACCCTAAACCCTCAACCCTTAACTTACTGGCATCGGCATGGAGACTCTTTGGCTCCAATTTTGGGTTCACATCCGGTGGACCAAGCATGTCCACATCCGGGGTTGGGGTGGTTGAGATTTAGCCACGGTTTGGGGTTTAGGGGTTTAGGGGTTAGCGTTTAGGGCAAGTTTAGGAAGTTTAGGGTTTAGGGTTTAGGGATGGGCCGGGGTGCCTGCCCAAGGCCAGCTGGCAGATCAGTCAAGTTATTTGTCGGCGGCATCTTGCATGTTGGGATATGCCAAAAAGTTTGCATGTGTGCTGGTTGTTGGTCAGCCCAGACATGGATTGGACATGTTTTTTTGTGCATCTAGACTCTTTTGTTTCATCCATATATGGTTTGTGGCTGCTGGAGCTATGTGACAGTTTCAGTTGTGAGCATGGTCAATCATACTTTTCCGCTTCGAACTCATGTTTGCGCCGGCATGCATGATGTGATTGGTTGATCGTTTTGCGATGCCATGATCTTCGCTGCGCATGGACCAACTTGATTTGTTGAGAATGCATGTGATGATTGGTTGATAGTTTTGCTCAACCCTGAGAGCTCTAAACACTAGACCGCTTGCTGCTAACGAAGGAGCCGAGGATTAAACACAAAACCCTAAACCCGACAACACGGCCGAAGAGTTCGGAGCTTTGCAAAATGATGCGTCTCGGATAATAGTAGGACTCGTTTTAAGTCGATCCGTACTTTCATAATTGAACCCAATGTAGACCGTATTGTCGACCCTGCCAGAAAGGTAGCCTCTATTGTTTCAAGAACCCCCGGCACTTATCACACGTCTCCGGGTCTCGTAGCAAAACCGTTGCAAGCGCACGTTTCTGCTGCGCGCTGAATCTGTGCCCCAAAAAAATGCAGTTCTCATGCCCCCCCCCCCTCCAGTCCCTATCTCATTACCTGGGGCTCCAAAAACCTACTCTTTTAAGGGTTCTACCCTCTAATTCAGGGGTCAGAACCTACTATTTTGTAGGGTTTGGGGTCACAGGTATGGAATACTATACCTCCCCCAATCCCATCTTTAGTAATGTAAAGCCCTAAAGCCCAAAGCCTTGAGCGCCAACTTAGGCTTCAAGTATTGCTTCTTAAGTTTCGAGGCCTTTCTGGGTAGCGAAAGTCATTTTTTATGGACTACTTGAACCCTTAATTACCCTAAGGCTCCAAAAAGGGTCTTGGGCTTTCTGGGGGAGGGTTTCGGCTTTGGGGGCTAGGGTTCGGGATCTCTCTACAAGGGTCCGGGAGCCTTAGGGTAGTGTAAACCTGTGACAAGGTCGAAACACTAAGGCCTCCGCTCCGTCCAGGACAAACGAAACCGGCCCCGGCGATGCATCGGGCCCCGGTGTGCCGAGAATGATGCAAGAGGCAGCTTTTGGCGGATTTCCTTTAGGTCCTTTATGGTATCGTATGGTCCTGGAGTTCCTGCATTTAGTGTTCCGACAAGGTTTCCTGTAGGGCAAAGGGGTTGTGGTTTAAGGTTCCAAAGCAGCTTTACGAGATTTCAGGATTGGGATTTGCCCCAAGAAGGGTCCGTGAAACATGAGTTGACGTTACAGCTTAGGGCTTCCCAGGAAGGTTTTAGGGCGGGTCTGCGAGTACGGCTTTAGAGTTGTTAGGGATTGGTTTCGGGCTAGGGTTTAGGGTCTTTTCGGGTTTGGGGTTTAGGGTCATTTGGCCCTTCTCAGAGTGGTTTCCGAATCTCTGACGCGGGCTCTGTGGTAAGGCTCTTCCTGTCATCCTCTACTTTGAACCCTCTTTCACTCTATTTTAACACCCTCACAAGGGCTCAGGGTTTATGGAGCCTTGTTATCACAACCTTCTAAGACATTAATGATGAAACTCTTGTTATGAAGCTGGTAGGGTCCGAAATCTGCCCCAGGCCTTTCCGATGGACAAGATGCAGAACGGCTTGGGGGCGGCAAAGAACTGGATGCGGGGGCCTGAGGGATGCATGTACTAGCCCTAAGGGTCCAAGTGCCTAATTGCCATTTACTCTCCCAAATAGTAACCTACATAACTACTATATATTCTAAACCGAAGTACCTAATTATTGGGTCCTTTGGACCCTTAGGGTTAAAGAAAAGGCTTCTACAAGGGGATCTATGGAGGCCTTAGAATGCATTTATAGGTGCACCCTAAAGGTCCGGTTGTTGGTACCCCCCCACAAGGCCCCAAAGTCCTTAAATGATGAGTGCTGGGAGCATTAGGGATGAACAAATTGCATAAGGGGGAGGTTTTAGGGTTTTATGTAGTAGGGTTTACGGTTTTGGGGGTTCAGGATGGTTTAAGGCTGCTTTGCAGTGAAATGTGCGGGACACCTGACGATGACAAGTTTGCTGCATTGTTAATCTGTACGTTTGACCCAAGTAGGAATGCCAGCTGGACCACACGCATGACCAGCTATGATACATAGGGCTCAGAGGGTCTAGGCATTACGGCAGGGCTTGGAGGGTTGAGGGGTGTAGGAGTTGGGGCGGTTGGGATTCATCGAATTGCCGGGTGTGTGCGGTTCATAGTTTACGGCTTGAGGGTTTGGATCTCCGGGGATATTTTGCATCCGATACCTGAATTCAATACAGACTGACACAGCCAATATGTTTCACGGCCCAATTCCGAGCAGGTACGTGTTGAATTGACTACTGATTTCGGGTTTAGGAAACTGATGCAGTGGGCTCAAAGCTTGAGGATGTAGACCTTTGAACTAGCATAATGAGCTCACAAGTCGTCGCACGTTTGACCTGCGATGGCAATGCAGATGCTGGAACTTTCTTTGCACTGAGCTCATTCCGGTGTTGTAGTTGATGTGATTATTTCTTGGTATTGGTGTCTTCTTTGCTCGCGTCTTTTGCGCACTTAACTTAACACTGTCAAACATGCGCATGCGCCACTGCCCATAGATAGGAGAAGCCGTATGTGCTGGCCTGGTAAATGTCACTTCTGCCCGCTTGCTGCATGTCGGTTATCTCGATGCTTCCACGATGCTCGGTGCTGATTCCCGCAGATGATGCGAAGGCTAAAATGAACATGTCGTCCTGCACGACTACACATGATGATTTTGCACAAAAACATCTTTTGCCCATTATGATGGCTGTGTGGTATCGACTACCATGACATCGTCATGTCAGCTCTCTCCTTTCGTTCATGATCATGCTGGAGGTGCTGGTTGTTAAAACTGCATGCTGCTAGGTAGCCTGTTCCTACCACCCTCCATGTTGAAACTCCATGTTTTTCTGCACCATGCTAATGCCAATGCGAAGACGAATACTGGTACTCCTAGTAGAACTCATGCTCATACTCATACTGATACTCGTACTACTAGTGAGATCAAGACTAACACTAAGGCTAATACTAATGCGCAGACGAAAGCAAAGACGAATTAGTACTGATGCTTTGCGATGACTAATGCTAATACTGCGAATACGAATGCTATACGGATACGAGTATTATACTGTACTAGACTATACTATAGTGTCTAATTAATGTTCATCAGCATATACTGTATTATAATCACTATGTCATATTATATTATGTTTGGCATGACCATCCTATATCCTGCCATAGCATATTACATTATTGCGTTGCTTCTTCTGTCGCTTTCTCTGCTCCTGAGCTCGGCCAAGGACTTGGGGTTGGGGCAACGTGGTGTCGAGCGCCAAGAAGGCCCGGCTCACGAGCAGCGGTGAACGGGCTAGGGCTTGCCCTAAGGCTCGGCGAACACTTTAAAGGGTTCCTTGAAGGGCACCAGCAGAGATTAGGGTTTAGGGCTCCATGAATTCATATAGTATACACCACACTTAGGCCTTAAAACAAGCAGGCCCAAGTACATACCTAAACCCGAAACCCTAAACCCTAAACCCTGGCCTCATACTATACGAGTACATGGAGCCTAAGGGTTGCGGGGATTGCATAAAGGCTCGGGCCCGGAGCATTCTGCTGTGGCGTCCCAAGTGAAGCTTTTTTTAATCGTGGGTACAGGTTGCGGCTTCGTGGGGTTTAGGGACTTTAGGGTTTAGGGACTTTAGGGACTTTAGGGTTTAGGGTTTAAAGTTGTGTTAGGGGGGCAAGAACATTCGCGCAAGGAAGAGGAGCGTCTCCTTGCGCTCGCGGTCCGCGTGGGTGCTTGCCGCTAGTTACCTAGAGGGTCTATAGGGGATCTATAGTAGGGTTCTATGGTATAGGGGCCTTAATAATTAGAATAGGATTTTGGGGCCCACTATACTATAATTATCATAAGGAGCCCCCCCAAAAAAAACTAGTATAGGTAATTGTTAAGGCCCTATATTCCTAGAGGGTCCATATACACTACCATTATGGAATTACGTCCCAAAAACCATAATGGGGATGGTCTTTTGGGACCTACTTCTATAATGGTAGTATATGTGGACCCTCTGGGTTACACATGTTGGAGTAGATATTGACGGATTGGATCCAGCATCGCCATCAATGCACCTAGTAGAAAAGGCTAAATCATTCTCAACCATGTTTTCCCTAGGGTTCCTTTTGCAGTTATACTATATCGGAGCTCAAAACCTTGTTCTGGGCATTAAGGCTAGATGAAGGCACCTACGTTAAAGACGCAACTCTTGCCTGTCATCCCAAGGATGTACCATGGGTCCTCCTGTGACTGTCAACCTTACCAAACAGGTGCTACCCCAAAGGGTCCTACGGTTGATGGACAAAATCCTGCATTACCCATTATAAGGAATCTACCATAATTCCCATAGTTTAGGGTCCTTAGGGTCATGCAGGATTTTGTCCATCAACAGTAGGTACTGTTGTGGGACCCAAGGCATAATAGTAATTCAAATCAATTCCTAATATAGAAGCCCTACATTCTAAAATATAATTAGGTACTGTGGACCCTCTGGGTACCGACATCCGAACTCGCCATATCTGTAGCTGCAAGATCCTCAGAATGCGAATTGAAAGTCCAGCCTTGGGCCACAATGAGCATGAACAGATTTATCAGCAATGGCACTTTACAAGCACAAGAACACCATGAGCCCTCAACCCTAAAAACTAAACCATGGACTCTTTGCAGAGTCCGGAGCCTGAGGTGATTAAACAGAAGCCTTGAACAGGTCCTGCGGCGCCTTAAACACTAAGTTAAACGGCAACATAGAATTGGGAGGGACTCTACGCTGACTTTACACATAAGTAGGTTTTGGCAATTCAAGGTATGTAAGAGTGTAGACCGCTCGGAGTACCGCAGGTGAACTTGCACAAAGCCTAAACCCTAAACCTAAACCTATACCAGAAGCAAGTCGCCCTGCATGCCAGAGCCTAAGCACTGGAAGCCTAAAGCCGAAACTCCCATTCATGACTACTTCTAGACCCTAACTGCCCCTAAACCCTAAACCCTAACTCCACTTTGTGGAAGAAGTAATCTCGGGTCTCAGATCGGTGATGATATTGCCAACTCGGAGTTCGTGAAGGAGACAGAGAGGCTGCATCAGAGGTTGATTAGGGTTTAGGGTTGAGATGGGTTTAGTTAAAGTTCAGGGTTTAGGGTTTGGGGGAGATTGATCCATAGAGGTGTTAATATTCGGCATTGATTTGATTGTGAAGGGTTCCGGGTACAGGGCTCTCGAATGGGTTTGCCAAAAAGGGATTTCAGGCTGCATCGAGGGAGAGAGATCCTCACACTCTAATCCTTACTCCGTAAGCAAAGCTCTGGCTGGCGGATGCATCGAACCGATCCATCGTTTCGGGCTTTATACGAGTTAGGCCTTGCAAGTATAGGGACTACATTAATAAGGGCTTAGTATATACTCTCTGAGGACATGGATCCTTAGGGACCTGTCTTACACTCCAAATCCTCCACCCTAAACCGTGTGGTAGTCGTGGAACCCGAAGACTCTGAATGCTTGCCAATACTGCTGATGGACAAAATCCTGCATGACCTTAAGGACCCTAAACTATGGGAATTATGGTATATTCCTTATAATGGGTAATGCAGGATTTTGTCCATCAACCGTAGCGATGAGCTCCGGCACCCTGAACTCCTGACCCCTTCATCCCTAAAACCTCCTAGGCCCTTCAACCCCAAAACCTCACGGTTTAGGGTTGAGGCTTCAACCCCGAACGCCTCAGCCCCTCAACCCTAAACCCTAAACCCTGAACTCCTAAACCCTGAACCCCTCAACCCCTAAACCCTAAGCCCCTAAACCCTAAGCCCCTAAACCCTAAACCTATAAACTGCAGGCTCGCGCAGAAGGCCGAGGAGAATCTGCAAACCGGAGCTACCGAGGCCGCAGGGCTGGGATCCCAGACAGGAAACATATGCATACCGTATGCTGCCTGCATGCATGTATGTGGGTATGTATGTATGTATGAATGTATAGATACACATATATACATATATACATATATATATATATACACATAAGCCTTGCATACGTCTTTTCAACAGGGGCTGTGGGTTTGAGGTTGAAAGTTGCAGCCAGTTTAGTTTTGACTTTTGGGGGGTTTAGGGCCTTGTGTTGAAACTTGGTCAGGGTTTAAGCGCTCGGGTTTGGTAACTAGGGCTCAGGGATCTAGGGATACAAGAAAGACCGAGATAAGAGGTCGAATGTGGAAGGGAATGGGCATGATTGGAAATCCTGGACCGGCTCTCTGTCCCTCAGCTCCCTGTCCAATCTATAAAGCCGAGACTTAACCTCTCATGCAAATGCAGGGCTAGATACTTGCCTGGGCCTGGCTATGCGTTTGAGGCTTAAGGGAGGTTTTGGCTTGGGGTTTAGGGCTGAGTAGCTTAAGCAAGCTTCCAGTTCGGGGGCTAGTCCAGGGCTGGTTAGCGCTCGGAGGGTGCAGAAATCCTTGAGCCCTAAACCCTAAACCCCCGTTGTTGCTGCTTGCCCGCCTCAAACCCTCAGTCAGCAGCACGGCCGCCTAGAGATGTCGGGTGCAAGGGCTTCAGGCGCATTGGAAGCTACCGAGAGAGCATAAGACTTCACTTTATGAAATCCGATAATTCTCTCGGAATGCCTTTTAAGAGTCGTGACACGCCCTGTAAAAACCCTCCAAAGTTCTCCAAAGGCCTATAACACCCGGCAAGACCATGTGAACAGACAGGAAGTGTGATCCCGATAGTCTGGCGAAGCCATGGGTCAGCAAGCAAGCTGCTGCCAAGAAGAAGAACTCGATGGGCCAAAGGACTTCGGGGATAGAGTTCGGGATTCCCCCAGACCCCTTAATTAAGGAATATACCTTGTATTACAATAGGGATCCTATTATAATCTAAGGTATATTCCTTAATTAAGGGATTTTGGAAGGTCTGGGCCCAAGGCTTAGTTGCTGTCAGGGTTTCAAGGATTTCGAAAAACCTCTTCAGAGTAATACAGTGTAGCATCTGGGACCTAAGACCCTACTGGTAGGGTAATATAGGAACTTGATTCAGAAACCCTGGCCCCATCTGCAGGGTCGTTGCTTTAAGCCAAGCCACGCCTCTGTTTGATATGTCAGTAGATGGACCGTCAGGGTAGGTGATGTTCACTTGGGACATAGGGCATGAGATTGGGAGCTCAAGAAACCCACGGAATGTACGATCCTACAAAGGACCCCCAAAAAATATACACTACCAGTATGGAATTAGGTCGCAGAAGACCATCCTAATAATGACTGTGGGGACCTAATTCCATAACAGTAGTACATATGGACCCTCTTGGGACCTTATGATAATTATTGCGGCCTGTAGGTCTCGCGGAATCTCCCCGGTTCCCTGACTTCCCGACAGCCTATGCTGGAAGGAAGTGATCCAGCCGGAGGTCGTCTCCCACAGGCGCGGTCGAAGAAAGGGTTTTTGGGCTGGGGATACTGCGCTGGGGGAGTGGTCCGTGCCGTTCCCGGTAGCATGTTTAAGCACACACACACATCCGTATATACATGTGTGTATATATATATATACATGCATGCATGCATGCATACATACATACATACCTACCCTCTTACCGGTTCTGGAAGGGATCTATCCGGGGCTTCGACCATGAGCTGAAGCGTCGGGGGCAGAAGGGTGGATGATTTTTAGGGTCGTTACGGTTCCATTTTTGGGCTGTATTACGGCTTTGAAGGGTTTCTTGGTTGTTGTTTGTTTGCAGGGTTCCTGTGGCTAGGAGTATGCTCAGCAGGTTTCTCGACCTCACGAGGTATGTATGTATGTATTTATGTATGTATGTATGTCTGTATACGCATGTATGTATACACATACACACAGACACACATTTTGTCTTGCATACTGTTGGCTGAAATTCCCAGTAGGGCCTTCTCAGAACTATGCGAGAATCCATGCCAGCGCGTCATCTACATACCTTCGGGTCCTACCAGGGGTTAGGGGTTTGGGGTTTAGGTCTTATAGGATCCAAGGTTTTGTAAAGGTATTTTGCTATATTTAAAAGCGCTCTGTGCGGGTAACTAGGGCAAAATGGTTACATGTACACACGATATGGTATTGCTATTTATTATGGAAGGTTAAGTCCTTCGAGAGGAATCCAGCCTAGTAGTACACCCCAGGGTCCATGTGTTCAAATGGTACATCTCAAATTAACAGGATAGGGAGTACTCGAAGGCCAAAGTATATGATGTATGAGTACAGGTTCGTTTTCAGGGGAGTTTGCCCTAAACTCGGAGGTTCGTGCAGGGACGGGCAGATGAGCGACTGGCTCCATGTACCCATTGAAGAACCTTTTATGTAGCGTGTGCTAGGGTTCAGGGGTTTAGGGGCCCTTTAAAGTTACCATGTAGGAACCCTTCTGTACTATACAGGTACATGGGCTGTCTCTAGATCCCCTTTAAATCTGATAATCCTCTAAAGCCACATACTAAGGCCTGTAAGTCCAAATATTAGGTCTTATTCTGAAGCCCACGGAGTCCTAGTCAAAGCATAACAGTATCCAGGCACTACACTAAATCCTTTAAACCCTACACCCTTTATCCTAAACCCTACACCCTTAACCCTAAACCTGAAACCCTAAGCATTAACTCTAAACCGTTAGTTTGAAACCGTCGAGGTACGAAGGCAAAGATGACGAAGACGGCGGAGCGAAGGCTGAATTCAAAGGGCTCCAAGGGTGGGATGAAGATGAGTTTAGGGTTCAGGGCTTAGGGCTTAGGGCTTTATAGGTTCAGGGTTTAGGGTTCCTTTAAAGGGATCCTATAAGGGATCTACAAGGGATATAGGGTTCAGGGTTTAGGGCTTAGGGCTTTATAAGTTTAGGGTTTAGGGCTTTATAGCGTCGGTCTATCCAATCCAGCCCTTGTTGCAGGAACAAGAGGTGCGTCCGACGGGAAGCCAGACGCATGAAGGCAGTCCGTCATGGCTAATGGTTCGGCTTGAGAGCTTGGGGTTTATGGGCTTGTGGTTTAGGGCTTCTGGGCGGGTCTATGAGCTTGTCCGCTTCAACTACATAACTTGAGACGACAACCCCTGAACACGCCCAAGACCTAATTTCGTGGTGGAACGGTTAGTCCACCCCGAATTCCGAAGGAAGTACTTGTACCAATGGCGAGCTTGATCACTATTTCTGTTGGATTGCTGTTGGACCAGCTGCTGCATGTACCTTCAAAAGAACAAAAGAAGTATACTGCATTGTCCGTAGTTGGGGCACTTGAAACCTAATATACCTGGCTAGCAACGCTCATGCGCCTTGACGGGTATGGCCGGCATGGATCATAGGCCTAAACCCCTACAGATCCCAAGCCCTAGGGCAAACCACAACTCTCCGACACCTGAACCTTCTATAAATCCCGAAGCACTGAAGCACTTAGACGTGGGAAACGCGAACACGTACAAATTGCAAGCGGCAGAGGCCTTCCCTTGCGAGTTTGGGGATCTGAGTGAAGAGGTCAGGGGGTTGCTCAGTTTAGAGTTTAGGGTTCAAGTTTAGGGCCCAACACCCAAAGGATCCATGTACCCAAATAGTATATACTTTGGCCCCAAAGTACCAATATAGAGACTACATTAAGGCTTAAGTATATACTATTTAGGTACATGGATCCTTTGGGACAGCCCTCTAACCAAGATCTCCTCCATGAGAATGTGCACAGGTGGCCACATGCTGATGAAGCCAATGTCCGGGACAGATTGCCTGCTGCGTGTCCTTTGGGGTCTAGAGACATGTACTTGAAAGCGAATGAGCAGTTCT
Organism: Symbiodinium sp. clade A Y106; assembly: GCA_003297005.1. NCBI lineage: Eukaryota > Dinophyceae > Suessiales > Symbiodiniaceae > Symbiodinium > Symbiodinium sp. clade A. Next base: position 50,560 of record BGNK01003568.1, read on the forward strand.
GAACACATGTAACCCTAAACCCTAAACCCCTACATAAACCCTAAACCTCAGGTTCAGATGGTATGGTTCTCAGCATTATCTCGCCAAGAGTTCTTTCAGCCCTGCATGGACCCATCCCAATTAACACGCCTTCTTAGGGCTCCTTGTTATATGATTTCTGTACCCATAGGCTCCATAGTAGTTCCTTTTTGGGGTTCATATTTAGAACCCTATAAGGTAATCCCCAAAGGGAACTACTATGGAGCCTAGGGTATACATGTCATTTCAAGGGTGGGTTAGTTGGCGGGTAAAGCCAAAACTGCAGGTCTGTCGGCTCATTAGCCTCCCAGCAGGGCTCAGCGTTTTTTTAGATTGTGAACGGGCGAACTTTAAACTTTTTGGCCTTATATATTAGCTCTATCTTAGAAAGTTTGAACTTTTGGGGGCCCGGTTGTTGAAGAAGAGAGTTTTATCACACGGGCCAAGATTTCGGGTTTAGGGTTTGGGGTTTAGGGTTTAAGGAATACACCTTTAACTATATAAGGGCTGATGCTATGGTTTGGGTATATTCCTGCATTAACCAATGTTGATCTCCAACCAGGCGGTCATACGATGCCTGATCCCAAATGGTCCAAAGTCCAAAGTACCTGCAGTCGAACTCAGGTTTTCATATTAGGAGTTACTATCATGATTTGGGGAAGCATCCCCAGAACTGTACCTAGGACCCTTATACCCCAAAACCTTACAGAACCATTAAATGAACGCTTATAGAACCCATAAAGGACCCTTACAGGAGTCATTGCAGAACCCTTAAAGGAACCCTTCGCTGGTACCACAGCAGGTACCTAGGACCCTTTTATGGGCCTTGAAGCCACGCCCAGGGCAATCCTGGAAGTACTGTACTTGCATATCGCGACTCCCCTACGCTTATAGGGTGAAGGGTTTAGGATTTATATGGGTTTAGGGTTTTGGGGGGTCTTATCATTGTGGACTTGGTCGCGGTAGCTGAGCAGGTCAACTTTTGAAGTTTCGGGAAGCAGACGATCGAGCAGAGTTTGCGTTGACTGCTACCAGATTTCGGAACCTGTTTGCAGTTTACCTTAAAACAAGACGCTAATTAAACCGCTGACCCCTGAACCCAAAAACCCTAAACCCTAAACTCCTAAACCCTAAGCCCCTAAACCTTAAACCCCAAAAGCCAGGACGAGCCGACTGGAAAATATGAAACACTTAGAGGTGGACACCGCTCCCTGGCCTTGTTAATTACGGCTTACTGCTCAGGGTTCTACCAGGTTTCGATATATGGCTCAGGGTTTAGGGTTTAGGGGTGTATAAGGCTTCGATAAGGGTTGTTGTACGTGGGTTTCAGGGGTTTGTAGGGTTTAGCTGGCCTTGTTGATGGGTTCTCGAAATCTGCGCCATGATCATCATTAGTATGACTTATGACTCCCTCAGGGTCCTCGTACCCGAATATCAGGGCTCTAGATCCCAAATTCGGTGCTCGTACTTTGAATGGTTTTAAGCTTGAAACCCCACCATTTGAGTACTTGGACCCTCTGGGACTCTCGCGGGCAGTAGTCGGAGTCGTCGTCTTAGCAATAAGCGCATTTATGATAGCTACCTGGGGGTTCATGAGTAGTTGTAAGTGCAGTTTGAAGTAGGGTAACCAATTATACTTATAATAATAACCCATATTGGAGGACTTATAACTCCATTTATAACTACCCATGAACCTCCAAGTAGTTGTCTGGGCGGATCCGGCTGGAAGGCGTCCTGACCCAGAGGGTCCATGTACACTACTATTATGGAATTAGCCCCTAAAAGACCATCCCCATTATGGTTTTGGGGACCTAATTCCATACCCTAAACCCTAAACCCTAAAGCTATATGGACCCTCTGGGTGAACGACCTGGTCTCGGTCAGACGGTACTCCAGAACCGTGAAGTCGGGAAGCCCTCGTTCATCCCAGATTTTCAGATCCCCAGATCCCCCTAATCTTCTTTATCCCCGAAGAACCCAGAGGGTCCCACATACACTACCATTATGGAATTAGGTCCCAAAAACCAAAATAGGGATGGTTTTTTTGGGGGCCTAATTCCATAGGTAGTGTATATGGACCCTCTGGGCAACCTAGCTTTTGAAGGACTTGTATAAGGAAAGCATGATAAAGAGCACGAAAGGCACCCACGTCCGATGGTGAGGAATACCCTTATAAACCCTCAACCCTGAATCCTAGACCCTAAACCCTAAACCCCTAAACCCTAAACCCTAAGCCCCTAAACCCCAAACCGTGAACCGAGGAAATCATCCGTGGCATTTCGCTGCGAAGAACTCTCCAGAGCTTCGGACGCCTCTGGCGATGGTCTCCGCTGGACTTGCAGGAGGCCAGCACTACCCATAGGCCCCAAAGTCGTTCCTTTTTGGGATTACCTTATAGAATTCTTACTATGAACCTCGCCTTTGGGTATGCTTCAGAGTCCGCCAGAGGACCCAACTTACCTTCTATAGTACAGTGTAGGGTTTCTAATTACTACTACTAGTTGGGGAAGTATCCCCCATAACAGTGCCTAGGACTCCTTTGGGTCCGTGAATCCAAATAATATATTTCGGCCACAAAGTACCGAGATAGGGATTGCTTTAAGGCCAGAGTACATGGTCCTTTCAGGTTGTGGGAATATATGACTACCAGTCCCTAACCTTAAACCCTAAACCCTGAACCGAATTACTCGGTACTTGCATTAGGGTTTAGGGTTTGGGTTTTCCCTGGGTGTCAACACACAAGCATTGTTCAGCACCGCCGGGCCATCTGGCTCTTTACATGTCTACCAAGACTTCCCCGTCACTAAGGGCCCATGTACTCATAGATCATAAACTTTGGCATGAATGTATGTAGTCCCCATTTAGATACTTTTCGGGCCCAAGTATGCAAATAGATGAGAATGTGACTCTTGCAGGGTCACTGCATCCTGTTGTAAGATGAGCCCTTCCACCGGTTTTCAAGCCTCCTGTCAGTTGACTTGATCTGTCCCAGACAGCACATTACCTCGAGATTTAGGGATGTAGCTTAAACTCTTTGCGGCCTTTTAAGGCATATGCCTGAAGTAAGAGGTAACTCGGGCTCTGGGTTCCTTCAGTATGCTGCCAAGCGCAAGGAAGCACGGCAGACTTTGTGGACCAAGTCGATGCCTTGTGGCACGTGGTGTTTTGTTTATGGCTGCTGCGGAGCCTATGGTATGGTGTTCAAGATTTCGGACTTCAAGGCTTGGGGCTTGGCAGTTGGGGTTGAGTTCAACATTTCTGTTTCAGGGTTCGGAGTTTGGCTGTTGTGGTTGAGGTGCAGGTATTGCTTAGCTTCGGGGTTCAGGGTTGCTTTTTTTCGCGCTTTAAGTTAGTGCGATTTAGTGTGACTTTTTCAACAGCTGCTGCTGCCGTTGCTGCTGCTTGGCCTTGCTCTGACCTGTGGCCAGCTGCTGTTGCTGTTTCCGTTGCTGTCGTCGGCTGTCGCTGCAGGCTTAGTATTGTCGCTAGACTTTGTGAGCGATGTATGCAGTTGGAGTTACGTATGTCGAAGACCAGAGCGATCTCTCACTACCTCCAGAGAGGGTTTCCAATTATACCTTTCCGGTTGTGGATCTAGTTTCGGGTAAACGTTTAGAAGTGTTGCGCCTTTGGGTTCCTCATTACAAGTACAACAGTATAACTGTTCAATAATGTATTCCGAAGCCCTGATTTAAGCGTTGCCTTTCGACCCCCCCTAAAGAGCCCTGATAAAGCCCCGTGCCTTTGCAAGTCCGAGTCCCCAGCCTTAAACAGCAGCACCACCACCATCACCACCACTGTCTGGTTCTTAGTAGGGAATGGGGGAATGGGTTTTTGGAGACTATTATTGGGGATTATACGGATTATATAGGGACTACTATAGGGATCCATTCCCCCATTCCCTACTAAGCACCAGAGAGACCACCACCGCCATCACCAAGAATACCGCCAAAATACCTGCCACCAGGAGACCGGAGAGAACCCCAGCAAAACACGCTGACCCCCGCATGTACTGCCGAGGCTCAGGATCACGGGCCAAGATGCTTCCCCCGAATAATTTCTGGGGGGATTCGAAATGCCAGGAAAAAAGGCCAGTGCAAATATTTATGGTTTTCGGTAACCTTACAAAGGCACGAAAGTCCTATAATATTGAGTTTGGGGTAACCTTAAAAAGGCCCGAAAGTCCTGTAATAATGAGTACTTGGACCCTTAGGTATAGGAATTTACCATGGATCCCGTTTTCCGGTCGGCTGGGACCGACAGATCCTGTGTGAGTAGGGGTACATGAGAGCAAAGTATGCACCGCACCAAAGCAGGAGCCGGTTCGGGGAGCTTCCCGTCGTGCGGCTATGCTACCCGATTCATTTTACTCTGAACCGCAGACGCCCTTAGGGTTTAGGGCAGTTTAGGGTTTAGAGTTTCCATACAGGCTCCTTTACTTTTGGACCGTAGCCCTAAACCCCAACCCTAAACCCTGAACCCGTAGCCCCAGGAAGCGTGTGGCTGGCTTCGATATCTTCCTGTCCCACACATGGATGACCCCGGGATGGCTACTTGGTCGGGGATCAAGGCACTGCTTGCATGATTGGGCGACCTACAGTTTAGGATATTATATATATACACTTTTTTTTCTAAGAGGGTCTACGGCCTAGAGTTTCGCAAGTCTTCACCTCCCATATCCTGTTCGTTTGTAGGCTCTGGGGCCGTCATCTAATTTAGATGGGGTGTTATGCCATCTCGATCTGTCTATTCAGACCTCTACGCAATTTAGTTGCTGAGTTCATAAGCCCCAAAAAGCATACACTTTCAGTTTTATAGTGGGTAGTATTATCCCAAAAAGTGTCAAGTGTATCCACTCAGCTACTAAGTACGGTTTAGGGTTTAGGGTAGGGCTTTAAGGGCTCCTTTGAGGGTTTAGGCATCTCGGTCTTTTTATTCAGACCTCTGTGCGGGAGTTTCCGAAAATTAGGGGTACCTTAATTTGGGGTCCTTATAATAAGGATCCTACCATTTAGGGTACTATATTAGGGTCCCCCATTTTCGGAAACTCCGTAAACCCTAAACCCTTTATAGAACCCTTATAGATCCCTTGAAGGAACCCTTTAAAGGAACCCTAGGTCCCCTATTTTTCGGAAACTCCCATGCAATTTCAGCAGCTCCGGATCGGCTTTCGGGTTCCTGGGTTGCGGGCTTTGGGGTTCAGGGGATCGCCGGTCTCAAACCCGCGTTAACGGTTTAGGGGTTTAGGGTTTAGGGCTTTAGGGCTTTAGGGTTTAGGGGGAATAAAGGGGTGTAGGGGTTTAGGGGTTCAGGGTTTCGGGGGTTTAGGGCCTGTCATATAAGGGGACTGCGGATGCGAGTTTGTCTGAAGCTGGAGCTCAAACTGGTGCAGGGCCATCCTGCCTAGAGTCTCCATTGTAGGTACCTTTTTTGGGTTACTTTCTGGGCTCCTACATACAAAGTTGACTTATTTAATCAAAAACCGAACTACAATGGAGCCTAAACCCTAGACCCTGATGGAGAAGCGCCTGCAAAGAATGCAAAAAACAACTACACCCTAAGCCCTTAAACTCTAAGCCTGTGTACACGAAGTCTCAGTCCGGTTGTAGGAGTCGACCCTGGGTCAACCGTAACTACCCGGACGCCATAGACATGCACAGCGGTTCGAGGCTTTAAGTTTTGTGGTGCTCCCGAACCGAAACCCTAAATCCTAAACCCTAAATATTAAACCCGAAACCCTAAACTTCAAACCCTAAATCCTAAACCTAAATTCTAAATCCTAAACCCTAAACCCCTAAACCCTCAGCACTTCGATGCATTCTCGAGTGCTTTGGCCGCTTTTGACCGTCAGCATAAGGCTGCTTGAATCTTGAAGCCTATCACTAGGGCTCCAGTTACCGAAATAGAGGTTAGGTTTTAGGGTTTTAATATAGGTCCAGTAACCTACTATCTAGGTCACTGGAGCCCTAGGGTAGCAGAACATAGAAGCCCCCGGAGGGATTGCCAACAATACTCAGAGCTTTTCTTAATATAGTCAATCAGAAATTATGGTCTCCTTCTTATTGTTCAGGCCCCTTGGTTAAGCCTCAAGACCATAAGCTTTGGTTTCAGGGGTTCGGAGTCGTACGGGATGGTCCTACCTGTAGGCCCACTTAGTAGCTAATCTACTCCTACGGCCCGACGGCCCAGACATAGGCTTGAGTCAGTTTGAGTCCCGCACGCCCGAAACCTTAAACCCTGAACCCTGCATTATAAGCCCTAGGCCCCTAAACCGTATGCTCAACCGTGAACTGAGGCGTAAGGTGCTGACCTTGACCCTCCGCTGCTGGGGCTTGAAGAGCTGCAAGGGTTACCTGTAAGTCTTGAAGTTCTGAGCCTCTTCCCTATCCTTAAGGGTCCATGTACCCAAATAGTGTATACTTTGGCCCCAAAGTACCTTTGTAGGGAGCACTTTAAGGCCAATGTATGAACTATATGAGTACATGGACCCTCAGGGTATATACTTATGCCTTAACGGGGTTGCTATATGGGTATTTTAAGGCCTAAGTATACAGTACTTGAAGGGGCAGGGGACTTAGTAAGTAGGTTATGAGTAGAGTCATAAGTGCCTTAAATGGAGTTACCCTAATTATAACCCTACTTATAGCCAACTTACTAAGTCCCCGGCCCCTTCAAGTATATTTACTATATAAGTACATGGAGCCTCAGAGTCTAATTGTACTGGCGCAGTTCGCAACGACGTGTCAGATTTCGCTGGAGAGTTCTGCGGCCCGACGTTGCCAATGCAGCGGAATATGACCTGTGCACCTCAAGAGACCATACACATGGCCAAGCTTGGCTGACAATGAAATTGGCCAGGCATCGAACTAGTTGTCACCCTGCCGTTGTACCATTGAGTGAAATTTTGTCTGTCCATCACCATTAGGAGAAACCAGAATATCGTTTGTCGAGCACAGTTTTCTCGTCAGGTCTCTTAGCTGCATTCTCAACGCTGTTTTGTTGTGCGTGTGTCCTTTCCCGATACAGTGTGACTCTCATCCCGAACCCCTGGACCCCTAAACCCTAAACCCTGAACCCTAAATCCTAGACCCCTTCATCCAAAGGGCCCCTATGAGACTGCTAACCTTCAGAGATCCTCAGAGTCCAGGAGCTCGGTCGGTTTAGGGTTTAGGGTTTATACCTCGGTAGTATCTACGGAGGCCGTAAATCAGCTGTTCCAGAAGTTGCATTTTCCGGCCAAAGCATAGTATACCAGATAGGTACATGGACATTGTACAACCGGATAGTACACCCTATAAAGAGAAAACACATTGTACTTACTTACTGTTACACGTATCCTCATAAAACCTTCCGAAATAACGCCGAAATCCCCAGGATCTGGCTGGCATGTGGCCCTCTGCTTTTGGGCTCTTGGAGCCTTGTTGGCCATCATACTCTCCGTGATGGATATCCTGCCCATGCCAGGCCGCTGGTCGCACATTTAGAGGTTCTCAAAGGACCTGGATGCGTTTAGCTGCGTTGATCGTCTCAGGTGTCGTGGAAGCCCCAAATCTCGAACGTCTTAAGAGTCTCTCTCGCGACTCCATCCGTCTTATTGTTACTATTCATCGTATTCTTGAGGATGTATCAGCATCACCAATATCAACAAAATCATGAACATCATCAGCAGCATCGTCTCCGTCATCATCATCATCATCATCAACAACAACATCAACGTCATCATCAGCATCAGCATCAGCATCGTCATCATCATCATCATCATCATCATCATCATCATCATCATCATATGGTCTTCGTGCGGGTCATCGTCATCATCGGCATCGGCAGTCATTCTCACACGAAGCAGGACACCTACAAACCACAGAGACGACGACTACGAGTATTCCTGCAGCCACTCCCAACGGCCCCGCCTGCCGCTGCTCCTGCGGCTGCTGCTGCTGCTCTTACCACTATGAAAACAGCACAACTTCAATGGCAGCTTATGCTAGTATGCCAATGCTTATGCTTTGACTTAGACCAAGAGTCGTGGTAACAGTCTTGACAACATCAGTAGTACTGGCAGCAACAGCCGTCGCAAGCAGTGGTGTTGATGCTGGTGCTGGTGCTGGTGCTCGTCGTCGTCGTTGTCGTCGTCGTAGTAGTAGTATTAGGTACGTACGTACATACATAGGTAGTTTTTGTTGACGTTGTTGTTGTGGTAGTAGTAGAAGGAGCAGGACCAGCAGCAGCGGAGCAGCACGAGTGGTGGTGCAGTTGTTGGTGCAGTAGTGTTCCCCACAGAGGAGAAGCACGGTGTGCTTCGACTAACACTACAATGAAACATATTACAAATTTTCCCCAGGCCCTGAACCCTACCCAGACCCCAAATCCAAATCCCAACCCTGGGCCCTAACCTAAACCATACACCCTAAACGGCTTGTTCCGAAAAGGCACCATGGAGATCGAGCTACCAGGTTTCGAGCAGTCTTTCGTCCCTGTTGGCATCTGGGCAACTCTGCTGCACCCGCGAAACACGGGCTTAGGCTTGAAGGTTTCGTTTCTTACTAGTGAAGGAGCCTTGGCTGTTTAGTGCTGTAGGGTGCAGGGATTCAGGATGTAGGGTTTGTATGGTTCCAGTGTGAGGGTGAACCGTACACTGTACACCATCCTGCACCCATTGTCAGCAGTCAGAAGGTGTCGACCAAACTTTTCCAGCAGTACTGATGACAACACCAGCACTGCCAATAGAGGACAATGAAGCATTAATCCAGAAGCCCTAAACCCTACACCCTGAACCCTAAACTCCTAAACCACGAGTCCCGAACTCTGCAATCATCCCAGGTCATGCTGATTGGTGCAGTGAGTCTCTTGCTGGGCCTCCCGTCGGCAGTTAGCGTGAAAAGAACAGAATTTCCCAGGTCCAAAGTACCGGTTTAGGAGGTTCTTATAAGGGTCTCACAAGACAGTTATAGGATTTTATAAGGGTCTATGTGGGGTTTGAAGGGCCCAGTGTACCGACCAATTGGCTACTTGGGTTTAGGATAGTAGTATACATGTTTATAAGGTTAGTTTTTGGGAGAGTGCCTTTTTAATTAGGTACTGGGACCCACGCGGCTAGACGCAGAATCCGGGAAACCCGGTCACCTGGTTTCTACTTGTTTAAGGGGGCTCAGCAGTCTCTGATCAGGAGTTTACCCTAAGGGTCCAAAGGACCCAATAAGTAGGTACTTCGGTTTAGGATTGTAGTTATGTCGGTTACTATTTGGGAGAATGTATGACAATTGGCTACTTGGACCCGTAGGGTTACAGCAATTTTGAGGTGTTTTACAAGAGTTTACAGCACGGTTCTGTTCTTTCTAAAGACCTTTATATAAGCCTCCCCAACCCGTAGGCTCTAAGGACTGATATCTGAAGGCTTTTGGGCCCAAAGACCATACTATGTAAGGCTTTTGGGCTATTTTGAGCCTTAGGGCAAACCCTAAACCCTAAACCCTAAACCCACACCGTAGTAACCTACCATGCACCTGACCTCTTGGGGCCCCTAAAATCTGTAAACCCAACCTTGAGAGGGACCCCGGTTTCGGATCCCTTCCAGGAATCCTGCCCTCCTTAAGGACGAAATGAACCCTAAAAGGGTTTAAGGTTCATATACCATATAGGGATTCATAGTATATGGGTATAGGGCCCCTACTTTTAAGGGTCATTTGGTCCTTCAGGTTACTGTGAAAGAGCCATAGGGGCCTTCAGCTCAAAGACCCGAAGCCCGAAACTCAAAGCTCAGTGACACTACGCCCTGACCCCTAAACCCTGGTCAGATGGGTAGTTGTCAAAATTATGGTCCCTTTGTGGGTACCCTAAATAATAGGTGCTGTATTATATTAGGGACCCAAAAAGGGACCACAATTTTGACAACCACTCAGATAAACCCCAACCTTACTGCTTCCCAGGACTGCTCGTCTCCGTCCACCTGCCCGATGCTTGCAGCACATCGGACACCTGCTTCCTGGACGTGGCCCCGGACTCAGTTGTGGGGCTCGGGCGGTTTAGGATTTAGGGTTCAGTCCAATTGAAGGCCTGAGCAATTATCTAAGCTTCCGTTTATGATTATAGGGACCCTATAATTCCCTACAAAACCTAATCGAGCATTACAGAACCCTATAAGTCCCTAGTAGAACCCTGTAAGATCCTTATGGAACCCTATACAGCCGTAAAGGGAACATTAAGGCTACGGCTTCACAATGAGACCTTCAAGAGAAGGTCTACCAGCTTCCCCGAACGCCGGTATCATAGGTCAGGGTAGGATTTTTGTAGGATTGCTTTGAAGGGCTCAACCAGTCTACTAAGGGGTAAGTTACAGGCTATCACAACATACCATAAGCTTTCACATTTAAACAAGAAATTTGTGCATATTGTAGTACACATCTAGAGGGGCTGCAAGCAACATCAATTTATCGTCATCCCCGCTTTGGCCGTTTAATCCCTGGACCTTTTAATGACCCTGAGACCATTAAGAATTTAGGGTTCTGCCAAGATGCTGAAGGCCGACATTCACAAATCAGCATGCTAGGGATCTCTACTTGAAGAAGGCTTAACCTCCAAGCCTTAAGAAATCGAGAAGGATTTGGGCAGATTCTCCAAGCCTTAAGAAATCAAAAAGGATTTGGGCAGATGCTACAGTCTGTAGTTATCATGGAGAGCCCTAAATTAACCCTAAACCCTAAACCACTAAACCCTAAACCCTAAACCCTAAACCCCTAAACCATACTGCCGGTACCCAGCCCTCCAGGTTCCCAAAACCCCGGAATGTTACCTATAGTCTTCATTGTAGTTCCTTTTTGGGGTTACCTTATAGGGTTTAGGGTTTAGGGTTATATTTTTGGTTAAACCAAAAAAAGGAACTACAATGGAGGCTATAGGTAGTCTGTCATTGAGTCACCGAGAATGAGGTCAGCATCCATCAGACAGATCCTACATTGATGGAGCGCGGTATCTATGGTCTGGGCGGCTTTCTGCAGCTTGGGTGCACGGACTTGCTTAAAGTTTGGAGATGCGCGCGCGAAAGGGAGGGGGAGAGAGAGAGAGATAGAGAGAGAGAGAGAGATAGAGAGAGAGAGAGATAGAGAGAGAGAGAGAGAAAGCGAGAAAGAGAGAGAGAGAGGGAGCAAGGGAGCACGAGAGAAAGAGAGAGAGAGAGAGACAGACACAGACAGAGAGAGAGCGAGAGAGAGTGTGTGTGTGTGAATCTCAAGGTTTCGGGTTTGGTGATTTAGGGTTCGGGTCCGGGGTTAAAGGCTTATGGTCTACGGATTGAATTTGGGGTTTCGGGTTTTTGCATTTGGGGGTTTGTGGGGTTCCAGGTTGCAGGGTTTTTGCATTTGGGGGTTCCAGGTTGCAGTGGAGTTTCGGATTGGCAATGTAGTCATGCTGGTGCCATGGTTCTTTGAAAGCACCTGGCCTGTGTTGCCTCATGTGTGGGTTCCCTACCTACAGGGTCATACCTTACCCTTTTGTTACGGCACCGGCTTTTCCTTTTCTACATATTAGATCATAACAAAAATGAAACTAGGTGCCTTAAACAAGGGACGGAGTATGACCCGCAAAGTAGACCGTGGAGTAACCTTTCAACCCAAAATCTGTCTCTTACATCCCGAAGATGTATACTCCCAAACCCTAAACCCGACAATGTTACATCCTCATCCCAAGTCCTAAGCCCAAAACAGAAACCTAAACCCTTCAAAACCCTAAACCACAACGCTTAAAATCAAGCCGAGGAAAGTCTCCCAGGAGCTGCGCGTTTTGTGGAGCCCGCCCTACCTGTCGCGTCTCTGGTGTCTGGCCGAAAGATTCGGGGTATAGGGTTGTGTCCAGCATCAGAGCCTCAAAGCCTTCCGGGACCCCCCAAATGTTTTTTCAATAGAGCTTTTATGGTCCTTACCCTAAGGGTCCAAGTACCTAATAATCATATACTCTCCTAAATATTGAGCTACATAACTACTATCCTAAACCCGAGTACCTAATTATTGGGTCCTTTGGACCCTTAGGGTTATGGTCCTTATTGGAGAGTAGTTGGGGGTCTGGAGTCTAGGTAGTCTCAGAACTCTTTTTGTCAGGCCCAAAGGGTCCAAGTATCATTATGGTATATACTTATAGGGTATTTGGGGGGTCTAAGTATATACCATCATGATACTTGGACCCTTTGGGAGGTGTGTCTTCGAGCTCGCCGCATACAAGATGGCAAATCCCACAGGAAAGACGCCTGGCTCAGACCGAAGAAGTACGTTTGGGGTTTACACCGTAACTTTTGGCGGGGCTTAAGATGGCTTAAGTTGTGCCTTAAACTAGTTACTACCACTGTAGGTTCTAAAACCCAAATACAGAATTTGGACCCTACAAAACTGCTGTAGGATCCCATAAATTCTATATTAGGGCTTAACACTCCAAAACTTAAACCCTAAAACCCCTAAAACCCTAATTAGGTGCTGGTTGTAGGATCACATAAATTCTATATTAGGGTTTAAAGCCCTAACCCCTAAAGCCCTAAACCCTAAACCTTAAACCCTAAACCCTAAAACCCTGAATAGGTGCTGGTAGTTCAGGGTGGTAGGGCGTAGGATTTCGGGCCTCGGGCCGGGGGAGCATCCTTGGCCGAAGCAGTTCCTGTTTCAGGGTTTAGGGGCCTTTGCGGTTTAGGGTTTAGGGGGTTGGGGTTTAGGGTTTAGGGGGGTTGAGGGTTTAGGGGTTTAGGGTTTAGGGTTTAGGGGTTTAGGGACTTAAGGGTTCAGGGTTTAGGGGCCTAGGGTCTAGGTGGCTAGGGTTTAGGGTTTGTGGCTTCAGGGTTTAGGGTGAGGGAGTTTAGGGTTCAGGGGCCTAGGGTTTAGGGTTTATTTATGGTATAAGGGCTTAAGGGTTTAGGGGCCAAGTGTTTAAGGGTTTAGGGGTTAAGGGTAGATAGCGTTTACAAGGGCTTAGAGTTCGAGTGTCGGGTTTCAGGGCTATGGAAGCAGGAGTTTACCAGGCGTTTGCATTCAGCCTCCCACACGGAAGGTTTGTGGGGCGGAGTATTGGCAGCTTAAACAAGATACCTCAACCCGATAGTCTTGAAAGACAGCACCTATATACGGGCCTTAATAATTACCTATACTCTTTTGGGGACTCCTTATCACAGGTATAGCAGAATATACCCCAAAACCCCATTCGAATTATTCAAACCCCTACATTAACAGTGAGCTGAACTGCGAATCAACAGGTTCATATAGCGACTAGCACCAGCCCCCTACACCCCCTAGATCCCCTTAACCATCCTAAACCCTAAACCGCCTAAACCCACAACCCCAAACGCGTATAGGCACTCATGAAGCCGCTAAGGATCAATTTACATCCGCTCTTCATCGAGACGGTGGGTTGCTGGCTCTTCCAGGCGAGGTGCGTAAAGCCCCCAAGCCCAAAACCCTAAGAAACCTATCTTTTTTTGGATTTTTGGATTTCCTGGGATCATGAATTTCTTATACAAGGCCTTGAAAAGGTACTAGAACCTACTTTTTTGTGGGGTCCCTATATGTCCATTTGAACTACATATTCGCATTTATATAAAGAGCCTACCGTTGTTGTTGAGGCTTCGACGGTTTTAGTGGAGGGCTTCAGTTTCCCAGAAAGCCCGATACGCTTTGATTCAGGAATACACAGGGGCCGTAATATTATGATTTCCGATGTATTCCTTTGTTGAGTCGTACAGTCCGCTGTATTGGACTTTCTGGGTTGCTTGTGTAGCCATGTTAGAGGTTCCAAGTCGGTAAGGCCTTTGGGGTTTATGGTGCCACCTGTTAGTGCGGAGTTGCGAGTCTCAGGGTTTAGGTGTCTGGGTTGAGGACTTGGGCGATTGACTGTTCAGAGTTCAAGGTTTAGTAGGGTGCTGAAGGTTCTGTAGGGCGTGGGGATAGTCCGGGGTTTGAGGCTTGGCTTTAGGGGTTGAGGTGTAGAGAGCTCGAGGTTTTTAGGCCTTCTGGAATTCCCTGAAAAGGAGCCTTCGTAAATTATATGAGGATGTTTGTGTCTGTGTCCTGTTTTATAGGTGACCCTAAACCCCAAGTCCAAGATTGACACCCCAATTCCAAAGACCCAAATATCATCTCCTTGTGATGACTGACACCCCAATTCCCAAGACCCAAATATCATCTCCTTGTGACCTGCATGTACAGGGTTTAGGGTTAACTATACGGCTCTGGGTACTTATGTAGCTTGCTCCTTTTTGGGGTTGCGGCTTCTTTTACGAGGATCTTCCAACATTTTGTTTGTTGAGTACCTTCTAAGCGCACTAGAGAGAAGAATATGGTAGCCGTGATGGCTCTGGTGACACTGGTGAACTGGTTGGATTTGCTGATTGCTGACGATTGGTTGGGCAGTACATCCTAGACCCTCACCCATCTAAACTTAAAGCCCTGCACCCTACCTAGAACCTTTAATTTAGTACCTTGTATTGGATGGCCCAGTTTATGGTTAGGATCCCAAAATAAGAAACTAAGGCAACCACAAAAAGGTCCTTCATTTCAGGGTCTAAGTAACCCGTTATTTCTAAACTGTGAAAGCCCCAGCCCCGGGTTCTGTGGGCATAGCATGTGGATAGTTATAGTGGCCTCTGGCTGAGGCCAGTACAGTACGGATTGAAGTTTGGGGTTTAGAGGTTTAGGGTTTGAGGTTTCGGTTTTGAAGTCTATGATTTAGGGTTACAGTAGAAGCCCACAAGTTGGAAACCCAATAGCCTCAATCCTTAAGAGTCATGTATAGGGAATCCCAGCACTATTTGGCCTTAATTGGGTTTCCAACCTTTTTGGGGTCCACTATAGCTGACCCTAGCTGAGGCCAACTGTGTTGGTGCCGCTGTCTTCCATGCGGTCCGATTGAGGAAGATGGGTGCCAACATGGAGTATGCTCCCCGCCAGAGTGGGTTGAAATCCAAACCATGTTCTTGCCTTCACACCATCACGAGCCTTGTAGTAGGTGACTTTTCCGACTGCTTGATGATAGAGGGCCTGATGCTGTTTCCAGCCTTCGGACCTGGCATTCTATGTCTAAAGGCTTTGGGTTCAGGGTTCAGGGTCTTGGGTTTGGTGTTTAGGGGTTAGCTGCTTGGCACTTGGGGCGTAGCCCTCCTCCCCAATTTCCGCGACCACTCCAACTTCTCCCCCCGTTGCCTCCACAGCCCCCTTGTTCGGGGTGCCTTTTCTTTTAATGTTTTGGATCTGTTACGTATAAAAGTAGGTACCTTACCTAGAGGGTCGCACCCTACCCCCGTTTTGGGGTACCTGGTTTTATGATGATGTTCTCGTCTGTCTGAAAAGTAGGTACCCTGAAGAAGGGGTAGGGTATGGCGGTATGACCCTACTTGAAGGGGCAGGGGACTTAGTAAGTAGGTTATAAGTGGAGTTATAAGTGCCCTAAATGGAGTTGCCCTAACTATAACCCTACTTATAACCAACTTACTAAGTCCCCTGCCCCTTCAAGTAGACCCTAAACTAAACCCTAAACCCTATAGATCCCTTTAAGGAACCCCATAGATCCCATTAAGGAGCCCTTTAAGAGCCCTTACTATAACAGGTCAAAAAAGGGGTGGGCCAAAAAGGGAGATCATGAACCCAGAATCTCCACTTGTAATAGAACCCTTTCTTGATTCATTTTTGGTACCCTTGAAAGGAACCCTATACTTAGGGGGTGTAGGGGGGGGGGGGGTAGGGGGCCTTAATACCCATAATAAGGAGGCCTATAGAAGGAAGTATAGTCCCCTAACCCCCTCCTCCCTACCCCCCTAAGGGTCCCTATGACTATATAAAGCTGAAGGGAATTTTTAGGGTAAAAGATAAAAGCCCCAAGGTCCGAACTCTAAACTCTATGAGCCCGGCCCCAGCCCAAAATCCACAGCCTCTACCCTATACCTTTAGTATAAGCCCTACCTACAGACCCCCAAACAACCCTCTCATGCACCCTCAATACCCACCATTGAGGACCACAAGGGGCTGTATTAAAGGGCACTTTGGGTGTCTACCCTAAACCCTAAACTCGAAACCCTATTAAACCCCTAGACCCTATACCCAAAACCCTAAAACCCAAACCCCTAAACCCTATACCCTAAACCCTACACCCCTAAACCCTATACCCTAAACCCCACACCCCTACACCCCTAAACCCTAAACCCCTAAACCCTATACCCTAAGCCCTAAACTCCTAAGGCGGGATACTGCCTCGGCATGCTGGCCAGCTTAAAAGCCTGGCATCGCCTTCGAAAGGCTCGGTTGAGGGTTTAGGGTTAGGTAGGGTTTAGGGTTTAGGGTTCAGGGTGTAGGTAGGGTCTAGGGTTTAGGGTTAGAGCAGCCCAGGGGGTTCAAGGTTTTTGAGGTTAGGTTTAGGGCTTGTTTTCGGGTTTTCCGTTTCCGAGGCCTTAACAATCTTGGACCCTAAACGCCAGTGAGGGTAAGGGTTTAGGAGATAGGATCAGCGGTTTTCGTGCTTAGGGCTTGTCGATGGTCAGGGATTTATTTATTTTGATTCATGGATAAGGAGAACTTGTTAGGCTTTAGGGTTGTAGGGTTCAGGTTCAGGATGGACATCGACATCTCAGCAAATCCACCGAACGCTGTCGAGAAGCCAGGAGCAACATGTGAATACAAGAATCCGACATGCATGTTTGTTTGGGGAAGCACCGAAAACCATCATCCCTCCAGAACCATCAATGTTACCCTGAACCCTCAAACCCTCAGTATTGGAACGGTTTTGCACTCAGCCAGCGTGTGGTGAGGTCACTATGGTCTTTCTTGAACCGCTCGACGTTCCCATACTGGGACAACAGCCTACAATTATGGCCCTAGTATAGCGATGCAAAATTCCAGCCGGAGCTCTGGGCAGCAGTCCGAAACAATGAGACAGACACAGTTTGGGTGATGATGATGATTATTATTGCTGAACTTAGTTTATGTCTATGTCACCATACTAATGTATGTATGTCAGAGTTAGTAATGTGCCTTTTGTTCTGGTAGCTTACGATCCTAAGGGCTTCCAGAAGGCTTCTAGACGGGTACTTGAGCTACCCAGCGGCTTAAGATGCCCCTTCCTTCGTAGGGTATTGGTCTCTCTGATCCCGGAATCCGAAACCGGGCTCTCCAAAAGGGTTCAAAGTACTCATAGTAGACTGTAGGGTGTCTATATCAGGAGTTACTCTTCTCATTTGGGGAAGTATCCCAAATAGCTGTACTCTGGAAGCTGTTGGTTAGGGTTTTGGGGGTTCAGGAGAGCTTGAACAAGCACAAGCTCCTGTCTGACCTGGAGAACTTCGATGTGGAACACGCTGCGACCTGCACCGGTTTAGGGGTTCAGGGTTTAGGGTTGATTATTGGTTTGAGTGGCAAGGCCAAACCCGCAACCCAGGCCCTTCGAAGCCCTTTTTTCCACAAGGTTCACGATTTGGAGATGAAACATCCGAGCCAAATCCCATTCTACCTGGAGTGAATGCAGTTCCAGGTTTCGGCATAGTACAGGAGCATGACATATAGTTCTCCCGGAGCTCTTGCGCAGGTGTCGCCTGAGACCGAACCTTGAACCCCATACCCGCACATTCTACACCCAAAGCCCTAGGACCCAAACCGACTTGCAGCCATCAGGTTATTCTTCCGTCAGTTCAGCTGCTCCAATTTTTTACATAGCTAACTACGAGTCATGCAGCGAGTCACACGGCAATTTATTGTTTGAACTCAGCTTGGTTTTCGGGTTGCTTAGCTTTGGGAATCCCGGATTCAGTATTTATCCCCATGCTTGGAGGCCCTTTTGACTTAGTAAGTCTACTTAGTATCCCCTAGAAACCATATTATAATCCCCCATAACCCACCTTACTAACCCTACTTACGAAGTCAAAAAGCCCTCCAAGTGGCTAGAGGTCCTTGGACTAATTACCGGCTGTCCGAAGACTTAGAGATGTTTCCCTAAACCCTATGGTGAACCCCAGAAAGTTGGAACATAGCTTTAGGATGATTCATGCTGGGATTCCCTATACTTTACTTTAAGGGCAGGAGGCTAACGATGTTCCAATTTTCTGGCTCCTACTGTAGATCCTTAAGGCCTCATGCCCGCAACCCTAGAAGCCTACCTAGAGGCTCCATAGTAGTTCCTTTTTGGGGTTCATATTTAGAATCCTATAAGGTAATCCCAAAAAGGAACTACTTTGGAGCCTATGGGTAAGCCTATCCCCAACATAGCCATAAGATAAGTTTCTGGTCAAGTGAAGACCTCCTTCTTAAGAAGGTGTATGGTCTGTCAAGAGGCTTCTTAGCAGAGTTTCGGTGAGATCAGGATTGCCGAAGCGAGTTTGACAGGGACTTCATCCATGTGACTTGGTGATGCAAGAATTCGCCCTAAATCCCGAAAGCTATTCAGCTTAGACCGTTCAAAATAAACCCCAAAAGCCGTAGAATGCATCAGTTCTCGCCATTTGTTTCTGAGATTTGTCTCCTGATGCGGACTAGGGCTTCGAGTTCATCATCCGGAGTTATTTTGGGTTGTGTTATGCTGCGGTGTTTGTAGTGGGGTTGCAAGAGCTTGCACACAATGCTTCCTCTACTACCAGATCCCAAAACCCTATTCTAATTATTAAGGACCCTATATTATAGTACCCTACTATAGATCCCCTTATAAACCCCTTTAAAGAAGCCCGTTAAAAGAAACCGTGCGGCACCTGCCTGCTGGTTTGAAGTCTTTACGGAGAACCGTTCGAGTTCTGCCATTCCCCAAGACTCCAAATGGCCCAAAGTAGGTACCATTTATAGACCTTAGAGGCCAGAGTAGGTACTATTTGTATAAAGGCCCAAAAAATACGCAAGCTCTGCAGCCAATCCTAAAGCCTCAACCCTGAACCCTAAACGCTAAACCCTAAAACCCTGAACGCCATAAGCCCTAAACACTAAACCCTAAGCCCTAAACCCCAAGCACCAAAGCCCACATGCTCAATACTCGATCCGACACTGAGTCTTACCTACCTGCCTACATACGTTCATACATACATACATACATGCATGCATGCATGCATGCATACGTACATACATGTTACATACATGCATACATACATGCATACGTGCCTACATAGCTGCATACCTAGCTACATACATACAGGCATGCAGGTATGTGTATGGACGTTTGTACAGAGTGACTTGTGCGTTTTTGTTTGCATCATCGATTTTCGTGATCTATGTGTACACTGCATAAAACGGTCTTGAGGCCGGCATCATTCAATGGTACGGCAGCAAGGAAGCCTTTACGTGCTACGTGCGTTGCTCGGCTGTTTCTGGCACTGCAGCTGTCGCCTGGATATGTCGTGGTTGCACAAGTGATCTCGAAAGCAATGTTTGATTCGCGAGGTCATACCTGGACCGTAGTATTCAGTTGTTGTTGGTAACCTTGTCCTCCCAACATCGGACCTCGAGCCTAAAACAGGTTATCTAACACAAGAATCGACAATCCAGTGCTTCGGTAGAGAAGAAGTTGAAGATTGGCAGATGTCTCGTTTAGTACATGTAGTCGTGCTTCAGGTGCGGTTGCACGGACCAAGAACAAGACTCTGGAGTTTAGCAGAGTGTTAGTCCCCAAGCGTGGTTGAGTTGGTAAGACGATAAGGCGTACGAATGCGGTGATGCGCATGTCATGTGACTCTTCCAGAACCCAGGCAGGTTCAGCTTTCAGTAATACGACGAGTCAGGAGCGCCAGGGGACGGATATCGTTAGGTTCACTTTACAGACATGTGCTGGGGCCCGAGACGAGATGCCACAAGCCCTACACTTGCAACTACACCTGAACCTTCAAGCCCCCATACAAACATGGAGAACCATTACTGGGTACAGACACCTCGGCAATTGCCGAATCAGTGGGCCATAAACCGAAACAGCTAAACCCCACAGAACCTGCATACGAAAGACTGCGTCAAATCAGGGGGGCCCTTGAAAGAGAAGTTCATCGGCACAGCTGAATTCTGCGTTCACCTTCCTTTTGTGGCTCGGCTTCCTTCGGGCTTTAATTTCATTTTGTTCTGAAAGATTGAGGTTCCTTTTCCCGGCGATCTTACTATGATAAACAATCCTGTCATGTACCCAGATATGCATATATACCCGAATTAAAGACTAGTCTTTCCACACTCAAGGTCTGCACAGTTTCGTCTTGCGGAAGATTTACGTCGGCATGTAACATCCAGCATCCGAAAGCCCAGTCAAAGACCAAGACTTGTAGAAAGGAGCAGCCATACGGTAGGGGGATGTAAGGGGCCTTCATAATGCGAGCTTTTGTTTAGGGTTTGCGGGCGTCTTGTTTAGACTGTTGAGTTTTCGGAAGCCTGACCACGCAAAAACAAAGCCACCCTTGCGTCGAGAGCCCTCTATCTGGAAGGGCTTCATTCCTCATCCCAATGCATGAACTAAGTTTCTTTTTCAACAAAGCACCCAGGGGGAGTGAGGGCGCTTAGAAGGTTTCCCTGAACCCTAAGTCCAAGGATCCTCCAGGTGTTCGGTTCCCAGGTGTTCCCTGTATAGGAGGTGGTCCTTTTCTTATGGGAGGTTCAGGCATTTTGATCCTTTGTTCGATGGTGCGGACATGTATCGTCAG
>BGNK01003569.1:1039-71161 GCA_003297005.1 Symbiodinium sp. clade A Y106
CCATCTGGTCGAAAAGCTGGGCTAGGCCGGCACAGGCCAAGACCCTGGCACAACTAGCTTCGGGTTACTGATCGCGGACAGTTGAGGATGCCCTGACGCCCACCAGTGGCGTGGGTGCTGCGTCAGTCTTTGACATATCGTGGCAACCGTAGGACCGTAGGACGTGGGCGTCGCTGTAGCTGGCGCAGCAAGGGCGCTTCCAAGACCCTCCGCAAGGATGCGGGAGTCTTCCTGAGCCACTCGCAAGGGCTAAGGCTAAGGGTTTGAAGCTGCTCGGGAAGGCTTCGGCCATCCTCAGATCCTTGTACTCAGGCGCTGAGTCTTCGTGCAAGCAAAAGAGGGCATCAGTGGCTCCATGTCCATGTCACGGATGCATGAAATGTGTCGGAACCACAGGCACTGATGAAACGCAGGCCAGGCTCAAACACCACGGCGTTCTTGTTGTCGCTTGGCGAGGGCACGTGGACCAGAAGTATGTCCGACTTGTCTAACCCTGCCATGCCGGCTCGTCCTTGCGAAGTAGGAGGCAAAAAATTGCCTGAACTCTATGCATGAACATTGCAGCCAACCTTGAAACTTAAGCTTCTCAGCAAGATCGGGCTTCCAAGCCATTCTGGCCAACTGGCACTGCAGCACTCAGCCCATTCAAGGTTGCAAAGTTATATAGCTAGCCAGTATGATTTGTCGCCGGACCAGATTTTGGCCACCTTTTCACGTGGCACAGAGACGAAGCAGTAGATTTGCCGGAGCAAATGCAGTCCGACATTGTCGTGAGGGTGTGCGATCGCCCTCGTCCCAGACTTACACCCCTGGTCTAAGACTTTGAGCCATTGACTCGGGATCTCAAGGATTTGCTTGTTTTTTTTTTAAAGTTGGGTACGTTTCACAGACCCTTTACATGCCGAACGTGTTGCGTGTGTGTACGTGTCATTGAAGCGCCTTGCGACACCGACACGCTCTTTTCCAGCTGTCGTCATGGATGTCGTGATTCACGTGACATGTCCCTTTCCCCGGTTCCGAAGTCGCGTACATACGTCATAATAAATCTTTGGCCGACATAGTTTCCTGGACAGATGCCTAAGCATCAGTTATCAGTTGGAGCTGTGAGAGTAATAGGAAACAGACGAGTTGGAGTGTGGGCTGTCAAATGTCGAATGCATCGTACAAGCCGTCAGGACTGTGGATCCTCTGCGCAGCAAGCCCATGGTGCGAAGTGAGGATGTCACCATGTTGGACAACCACCGCTGGATAGCGTAATAGCTGAGTGCCAGGACAAGCGCCAAGACCATTGGCGACCATACCTATCAGAATTATGAGAAGACGTCTTCTGGAGTGGCGGAGCGCCAGGAACCTCAAAGAACGTGGCTTCATTTGCGGAGTATGTAATTCCCCTTTAACAAATTTTTAAGAGAATCTGAAGAGGGTACCATCAGAGTCCTGTTTGCTAGGATTCTGATGCGAGGGCCCCTATTGCTTGAATGAACCCGCGAGTGAGTCAAAACTTTTGTCCTGCCACAGTAGAGCAGCAGGAATCGACAGGCATTGAGTCATTGAGTTTAAAATTCCGGTGCTTGCTCAAGGCTTGTGTCCGCGAGTCCTGACGAGTCCCTCGTGCACCACGGTCCGTGCTCTGTTGAATGTTTGTCTTCGCCAAGTTGGTTACTGAAGACTTGCTGATGGCTTTGTGACTGCCGCTCGGAATCTGGCAGACTTTCCCGAGCCTGGAACTGCTGAGCGGCCTGTCGCGGTGTAGCAGCTAGTTACACGCTAGTGATCCAACAGGGATTTTGTCGACGTGGGATGCACAGGCAGCTCAGGAGGCCCAGGCTCAAGAAGCAACCTCACCGAAAAAGCGACCCCCCCGGACATGCAGAATCCCTGGAACCTGGTCGGAGCTTCCTCTTGCTGGTAGTTCTGAGTTCTGAAGCAAGTTCTGAAGCGCATGACATCTGCCCCTCGAGGTTTCAGGCAGGGGAGCCTCGGGCCTAGGGCCGACTGTACATAAGCCTTCGGGCAGACGGTCCAGGATGGTCCAGGCAGTTCCTTGCGCCGGCAGAGCCATGGGGAGGTTCCGAAGAGCCCGGAGCGGCACGCTCTGCATCTTTGCAGCGGCTGTGCTGCTAGAGGCAGCCAGTCATCGGATGGGTTCCGGCACTGGCACGAACCTCTTCGTGCTCCCGCCCCAGACCCTGAAGGAGTCGGTCTCTCAAACGTTTCTCTGCAGATTTGGCCATCGACAACTTCATGCGACTGGCACACATGCCGCTGCTTTGTTCAATCAATGCCAACACCAAGGTCCACCGACTCGTCTACAGCTGCAACGACAGCCAATTTAGCAAAAAACATTGTGGGGGCTGGGGTGCTTTCCCTACCATCCGGAGCAGCAAAAGTTGTGGATGCAGCCTCTAGCTCTGGAGTTGGTAGTCACGACATGATCGTTACAGCGCTGGTGCTCCTGTACTTGGTCTTCGGAGCTCTGAACGCCTACGGCTTCTATCTCATCGGCGAGGTGTGCGAACGCACCGGGGCTCGCACGTACCAAGAGGCCCAGAACCTGTTATGTTGCCAGGTGACATCAGTTGACCATACTCGTAGCTTGCTCGCGATCGCATGTTGCAGCCTGCAGGCATGGACGAAGACGCTCGGAAGTCGGTTCGCATGGATGCCGAGCGCCGCATCAGTCATCTGCAGCTTCACAGGGATGGTCGCATGCATCGCAGTGCTAGGAGACACAGCATCTCAGATATTGACATCAATGGGCCAGGACATGATGCCAAAAGAGATCTTAATCGGAGGGATCTCATCCCTTGTCCTCTTTCCTTTGTGCTTGCTGCCATCGTTGTCACCTTTGGCTTTCGCCTCGGTTCTGGGGCTTCTCGGAGTCACCGTGCTCTCTCTGGTGATGCTCCTGCGCTGGTTTGACGGGTCCTACGAGCTCGGAGGTAGCTTCTACAGTGATGCTAAGACGACCCTGGACTTGCTGACGAAGACACAGGCTCCCTCAGCCCAAGCTCCAGACGACCTCTTGTTCCAACAGGTCTGCATCTTCGCAGCGATCCTCTCCAATGCTTTCTCGGCGCACTTCAATGCTCCCGCCATCTTCAACGAGCTGGAGCCACAACCAGATGTAAATGGCAACTGCAGCCGTCTCCCCCAGTTGGCGAAAGTAACCGCAATGGCCTTTGCCTTGTCAGGCCCGGGACCCGTCGGACCCATAGGAGCATGTGTGAAAGTGTCCGTGGCACTTGGGTCTGCGTTCCATGCCGCGGCAGCTGTGAGGCTTCATCTTCTGGGCCATCACCATGGCAGGAGTTGAAACCTTTGGCGC
The DNA here is from genome assembly GCA_003297005.1 of Symbiodinium sp. clade A Y106. Taxonomy (NCBI): domain Eukaryota; class Dinophyceae; order Suessiales; family Symbiodiniaceae; genus Symbiodinium; species Symbiodinium sp. clade A. The sequence continues at coordinate 4,368 of BGNK01003569.1, forward strand.
TCAAGCAGGTAGGGCTTGTCGGAGCCACTGCAAAACTATCAAGTGTGAGCCTGCTCTGCACCCCTGTATAGATGCTTCCATCCTCAACAGCTACTCTGCTGCTGATCCCCTGGTTGCCGTGGCGAGGGTGGGCCATGCTCTCGGCTCTGGGTCGTGCCGCCGTCCCTGGGTCGTGCAATGCCGCTTGTCGCAGACGCGTCCTGTCCGAGGCCTTGGTCTTTGCGTGCTCTTTGAGTTCCCGCTTCTCGAGCGCTGCTTCCGCCAGACGGCGGTGGAAGTCCTCAGCCTGCCAAAATGGGTCGAGCAGCACGTGTCTCTGCTGAGGTTGGCGACAGGCCTTCAAACGGTACCTGTACCTTGACGTAACTGAGTCAGACTTAGTCTGAGGCGCTGACGGTTGCAAGCTCCGTCGGCCTCTCCGTGGCCCTGGCGTTCCTTCCGGGCTTCGGCTTAGACAAAACCTCGGCCTTGGGAGGGGCCCTTGGCGCGGCTCGCAAGCAGACCTGGACCTGCATGGCCCACTCAACCCATCTTTCTCCTTAGTCAAGGCACCATCGGGTAAGTCTGCAGGGAGCACTGATCGCTGAATTTCCTCAGGCATCCTTGCTCATCTACATCGCCCCAGCCTTGATGGCCCTGAACCTCAGCCCAGCGAAATCACGTCAAGGAAGCCCAGCTGTTCTGTTCTTTAGATTCAGAGTGGTCACGAAGCCGGAGTTTTGGTTGACTGAGTCAACCTTGTCAGTTTGATTGGTCAAGGGGGCCCCGATACTACGTCTCAGTGGTTTCGGGGACGTATTCAAATTCAAATCTCTTGAACTCACAGTGCAAACCCGCTTCTTTGGGCCCCTCCACCCCCTTTAATTAGGCCTGACTCTTCCAACTTCCAATTCCGTAGCTCATTGCTATCGCTGCCGCTACTGCGGTTGCAACGTTACCGCCACTGCTACATGCTACCGCTGCTGTTGCTATTGTTGTTGTTTCTGCTTTCTGCTGGTCCCCCTTCTGGTTTTTCGCTACTGTTACGACCAATGGCACCGTTGCTACTACCGGCTGCTTTTTGCACGTCCTTTCGGGCGTCGGGCCAGGCAAGCCGGAGCTTGAATGACATTTTACCACCATCAGATGTCTAAACCCTAAAGTCCTAAAGGCCCTAAAGCCCAAACTATGTGGAGCCTTGCCTGCTGCGTGCGAGTGTGAGCGTCGAAAGCCCAAACAAAGCTTCGACGTCTATCTTAGCGTAGACCTCAGCCGCTCATATGTCTCCCTGCCGCCAATCCTGCTACCACCGATGCAGCGACCACTAATTCTGCTATTATTGCTATTGCTAGTCGTTGCCGGCAATGCCCCGCACCGACTCTGGCCGACGAGCTTTCGTCCAGCCTTCTCAAAAATGCGCTGCTCGGGTTAGAACTCGACTAGGCGAGCAAGATGGAACGAGCTCCAGCATGTAGCATGTGACCACGGCATGGTGACCAGGATATCCGGAAGCAGCGACTGGCCTGCGCGAAGTGCCAGGCCAGCCACAAAGGAAATGCATGCGCATGGCGATCTTTCATTGGGTCCTCAAGCGTGATTTCTTGAGGACAGGAAGCTTTGCTTCGAGGCGTGGCAGGCAGGAGTGCAGCGGGGGGGTTCCGACCAAACCAGAGCGAGAGTGCCCCGTTTTCCACCAGGCTTGGGCTCTCTCCTTGGAGGCTTTGGCGTGGCAGAGTCCATGCAGGTATAGTAGAAGAAAGTCGAAGCCAGAAGCCCAGTGGCGCAGTGCCTCAGGGCCGGGCGGCCGCGAGTTTCTCCCGACACATCCACCGACTCAACAGCAGCATGTTCAGACAAAGGCTGATGGGAAAAACTTAACGAGGCTGCCCCGCCTAGACAGGATTGAAAATTGGTGCAACGAGGTCCAATTTGTTTGTCAGCCCTTTGCACTTTTGCAGAATTCGTGAATTTTCGTTGTGGGGTCTTGCTGGCCCTATTTTCCACGTCACGCCCTCGTCCAATGATCACTTGAGTTGCTTGACTGCTCTTGTGCGCTCAGGCTGAGCACGGTACAGCCTTTGTGGTGCCTGTGCCATTAGGAATCAAGAAATGCGAAGTCTCGTTACGAACTCAGGGGGAAGGGAATCTTCAGCAGAGCCTGATGGACCTCATGGACGCCATGCGCAGCAGTGTATGCGTGCGCTTGATGTGTGTCCAGATGCAGCACACAGTGGACGAGAAGCGAAGACGATTTGTTGGAAGGCGGCGCGCATCTTCCAATTGCGCTGATAGAGCCTTCTACTGGGCAATTCTTGGCTTTTTCGATGTTCCAAGTTCGGCACGGGTGGCGATGGGACAGCCACGGACAAAGCTGTGCAGTCAACTGCCATGAATTGCCCGCTTGCCCAGGCTTTTGCCTTCCCTGCTTCCTTTATGTTCATGCAGGTGGAGAAACTTTTACACACCAGTTTGAATGCAACTCGGAAACCGAGCATCATCTTCATCGTGGGACACCGTCCGCAGCAAAGCGGTGGACTGAGTCAGGAAGGCCACGGTGAGGCCCACGGCTAAGCGGTCGTACCCAAAGCAGAGCTCAAGAGACTGCGCAGATGACTTCCGAAGAGAGCGAGCTCGAAAACGAGAGCCGACCAAATTCTGTCAAGATAACTGACATTTGCAAAAGCTGCAAACTTTGCTTTGTCCGGATCTGGTACAGAGATGTGATAACGGTCGGGCTCGCAAGGACTGATAGGTCAGATGTTCGGAATGGCGACGGTTAAGTACAGTACGGTTACAGGTTTGGATGCAGGTGCGTCTTTGGAATCGACAGCTTCATCGATGTTGCTCCCCGACCCTCTTTCGAGGTTTAAATGTGTAAGACAAGCCAGTAATAGCTTCCACCCAGTGGCCAAGCTGCTTCGACCTTGGGGCAGGGTCAGTGTTTGTAATTAATGCTTGGGACCTTATGGTGTTGTTCGTGGGGCCGTACATAGTTTGGAGTGCACTTTGGGCGTAGTGCTTGTGTAGATCGGATGCTTTGAAGTACTGGCAGCCACCCAGGTGCTCGATCCTGCCGCGTGACCATGCAGTTGCCTTTGAGGTGTATGCCGTAATAAGATCTTAGTTCAAGACGGGTACAGGGAACAGTGTACATCTGTCTCAATGTACAGGGCAATCGGTCCTGCGGCTCGAAGTCATATGTTGCGGCCCTGATGCAAGGCATAAGTGTTGCACTGCAGCTGCCATCGGCATGACACGAAGTGTAGGACATCGGCCATAGGCTACCAAGTCCAGTATAGGGTTCAGGCTAGAGCAAACGTTTGAGATCATCCGAAGGTCGTGGAGGTACGCTCTCCCGAAAAGCCACTCGAAAGCTTGATGTGCAGTCCGCCTGCATTATAAGTGCCCCGATCCCGCTCCTTGTTGCTCGCTTGCTTGGGCCGTCTTGGGCTCCAGATGGAATTCGCGGACCCTACGGGGTGGTAGTGGCACAAGCAGTTGCCCTGAGGGCCGGTGCCTGTGGCACACCAGAGCCAGGCGTGTGCATGCCGAGTTCGGGAGCCCATTTTGTTTAAGTTTAACTTGTGAAGTTGATTTGTTTTGGTGGTTTGCTACGCTTTGTTTGTGCTTTTGCTTGCTTGTTGTTTTCTGATTGCTTTTCCGCTTCTCTGCGTGTCTGCCTTGCTTTTCTGCTTTTCCGCTGTTCTTGCTGCCTTCTGCCTGTGTTTGCTTTCATGCCTTGATCTTATGCGCCTTCCCCCCGCTTTTCTGCTTTTCGGCTGTTTTTTTCTGCCTTCTGCCTGTGTTTGCTTGTCGTTTTTCTGCTTGTTCTGGCTTTTGCTTTCTGCTTCTTTGCTTTCGCTTCTTGGATCGCCAAATGATGCGGCGGGTTCAAGCGTTGTGATCAACCTGGATCGCCACATGAGGGGGCGGGTTAAGATGCGTGATGAATCGCGCTCGCCAAACCGGGGGGTGTGCTTGAGGTATGTGATGAATCGGGATCGCGTACCGGGGGGGCGTGGCTAAGATGTGTGGTGAATCGGCATCGCCAGAGGAGGGGGCGAGTCTAAGATATGCGATCAACCGGGATCCCCCAACGAGGGGGCCGTGTTTAAGAAATGCGATGACTCGGGATCGCCAACGGAGGGGGGGCATGTTTAAGATACGTGATCAACCTGGATCGCCAAAATGAGGGGCGTGCTTAAGATGTGTGGTGAATCGGCATCGCCAAAGCAAGGGGCGAGGCTAAGATAGAATACATCGGTTTTTGCATACCAAACAAGGACCACGTCTGCGCCTTAGACGCACATTTTCACTTTGCCGTGTGCTTGTGAGACGTTTGACCGTGTGCGCCTTAAACCCGCTGGCCCACATCCAAAGGAAGACCCTCAATTGTTTACCCCAAGTACTGCTGCGATTCGAGATTTTCCACAAGCATCGGTGGTCCGTATCTGTTATTTACAATCAGTCACGCCTCCAGCACACAGAACCCGCTGTAGATGACGAAAAGTATGCACTGCACCACAGTGGGAGACATGGCAGCGAGCATCCTGTGTAAATATTAAAACACGGGGACCAGATTTGCACCATGTGCTGTAAAGAACAGGATGTGGGGAGTTGGCAAAAGTGTGAGAATCGTGATTCTAACGGAGAATGTCCAACTGGCCATAGTTGCAGCAGCTCGGGAAACAGAAAACAAAAATCCAAAAAGAAAAACAACACAAATCCCAAATTAATTCTCGTGCCGTTGCCGAGTTCGAGCATGCAGCATGTGTTCCGTTCGAGCACGGGCCCTGGCAGGGTCGAGTCGACGATCCTTTGGCACCCTGGAGGCTGCGAAAGAACCAGCTAACCAGCCGGTGCCGGTGCTATAGAGGAACCTTGCGGTGTGTGTTGCAAGGATTTTGGGGTCAGCGAGCTGGCAACTCCAGAACCGAGTTGGTAATGACAGAGGCCCGTCGCATGCCGGGACCTGCGTAGATACGTAGGCCAGTGTGGTAGGCGCCGGTTGCAACAGGCCGATGCGCCAGAGCAAACTGGTACAGCGGAGCCGAAGACTTTGAACATCGAGGAAGCCACTTCCACCGCACCGTAGTGGGGCCGCTGACAGGTTTTTTCAGTTTATTAAGTTCGGCCTCTGGATCACATTGCAACTGGATCAACATCCTAGGGAACATCACCACTAGCAACGAAAGCCTGCAACGTGTTGGCAAACGTACTGCAGAACAGCCTGCAACCCATTTGCACAACATCTGCGAAACACAAGGGAACCCGCGTGAGCGAAGCTGCAACTGGTGCGATTTCTGAGTGTATATCTCAGGCATTGGAGGCTTTCCTTGCCGATGTGCTGCCTTGCTGCAAAGCGGTGATGGCAGTGTTAGCACACTGCTGGCATCCCTTTNCCAGCGGAGGAGCTGCAAGGAGCTGCGGCTTCCGCCTCTGGATCCCGAACAGCGCAAGCAGGTGGGTGCGGTGCGCTTCCGGGCGTCTGGCAGTCTGGCACAACACCAGGTGACTAGTCTGGCAGGCGAAGAAGCTGGCGGAGAAGTATCCGGAGATCAAGTGCGAGAGCTATGGCTTCGGGGAGGAACGAGCTTCGACCGCAAGACGCACCGAAGCTCCGCTGCCCTCGTGTTGGCGACCATCGCAAGGTAGGCTGCATCTCTTCAAGTCCTCTGCGGCTCTGAAAACCGGCCAGGCAAAGGAAGGCATGCAGAAAGTGTGTCCCTTGCATGTTGCATGATGTGTCGTGCCCGAGCTTGCCGCGACGGCAGGTTCGCGGGAAGTGCCGCGAAGAGAGTCTGCTTCGGATCAGTCAACAGCCGTTTCAGGCACGCTTGCTAGCCTCTGCCCCCTGCCGCACGCGGTTCCTGCATTGGGCCAGGAGCAACTTCACCCGACTCTGCAGAAGACGCTTCCGGCGGTGTCTTTGAGGAGCGGCGCCAGCGAGCAGTAGGAGTTCCAACGATGTCACCTAGCAGGACGTCGCGGCACTGCCATCGAACCTCTACCAGGTCAGGAACACTTTCATCCACATTGAGGCAGGGCTGGGGGTGGGTATGTGGCACACTTGCGCTCAATCGATGGCATGTGGGAGGAGCAGAGCGTGGCGGATCAGCGCAACATCCAGTCCATGCCTCACGGCATGCAACCCGGCCGCAAATATGGTCGGGCAATTGCATTGCTTGGGTTTCGCCCCTAGACCTTTTTCTTGAAGGTTTCGGCAGCGCCTACAAGAAGAGGCCGCACAAAGTGCGCCAGGGCGCGCTACAGGTGCGTCCGGGCCTGCCACCATTATGGAATGCTGTAGTGTAGAGTGTTGCGGGGTCTCTGCGTTTTTTTCCTTGCTGTTTGACGGCCTTCGGTCAGGCCCGGTTCCGGAGTCAACTGCGGTGACACCTTCCATTCCGGAGGTCCCAGAGGTCACGAAGGCCAGCGCCCGCGCAGCGAGAAACTCGCGTCTCGGGCGGCCGTGTGCCAGGACTTCGCTCCCGGTACAGAGGTTGTCATCGAAGGCCGCGACACAATTCGAAGGAAAGCAGTGTTAGCAATGGTACCACACGCGAGGATTGCAGAAGTTTCCGGCTTTCAACGGGCTTCGCGGCACAGTTCAGCTGCTGGACAAGACCACAGGTCGTCGGCTTCTCAGTTCGGTGCAGAACTGTGTGGAAGGTGGGAGAGTCATGCCGCCGGGGGGAGGGGGGGGGAGGGTCCTGGTCCTGCGATTGCAGGCTACAATGTGCAGCTGTCTTCTTCCGATGGGCCCCTCGAGCAGATCGCGAAGATCAAGGGTGACAACCTTCGAATGCGGCTCGGAGGAAGCATTTGTGTTTCGCATGCGAATCTGCCGAGCGGCGCCAGCTTGAGGTTGGTGCCACCGCCTCCACCTTTCGACCCTCGGCATCTGGCGCCTGTGTGCAGACGGTGCTCCGGTTTTTCGCTCCCTCAAACCCGAGGAGTCCAGCGTCACGGCCGTGGACTCGGAATATCTCGGAACGCTGCGACTCTTCGCGACTGGTGTGGAACCCTCACCCTTTGAATCTGGAATCAAACCGAGTCAGGCGGTGCCCTTCAATGTGCAGCCAAGGTCAAGGTGGAGACACCGTCGGCAATGCATGCGAGGCTCTGCGCGTGACACCAAGAGTCGAGACATCCTGAAGATTTCTCCGACGGCAAGGGCACCCGACTTCGTGCCGATGCGGCAGATGGGCTTGACAAACATTCCGCCCAACCCTCACTGGCAGGAGAAGCAGCGGAACATGCTGTCAAAACACGTGAGTCCGTCTAACTTGTCCACCCTGAAGAAAAGTAGCCAGCTCAAGTTGACATGCAGGTGCAGTTGCAATCGAATTGCGGGCATCGTTGAGTTTGCAGCTGCAACCGAGAATCTGTCATCCGTTGACAGGATCCCCATGCAGTGCCTCCTTTGTACACAGAGCCTTGGCAACGGGTGCNGCAGTTGCAATCGAATTGCGGGCATCGTTGAGTTTGCAGCTGCAACCGAGAATCTGTCATCCGTTGACAGGATCCCCATGCAGTGCCTCCTTTGTACACAGAGCCTTGGCAACGGGTGCTTGTCAGTAAAGGTTGGCGACCACTGGGTAGCTACTTGTAAGAGAAGTTTCAGTCGGCACGGTGTGGGCCTGTAGGTCAACAGACGGGGACGAGTGTAAGGAAACGGGCGAGCCCCGGCATGCCCCGAGTGCCGAGGGAGATCTTCACTGCCAGTACGACTCGTATGTGCACCCAGCACATTCGCAACTTGTCCGTAGTTTGCTTGCTTGCTGGGTTTCGAGAGGATTCAACAAGGGGGTTCATTTGCGGGATTTCTGCGGCCAAGCATGCGGGAGCAGCAGTGTCTCGCGGTCGGGCCCTGCTGGATGACTTGAAAGGTATCCTCCGGTTCCTCCTCCTGTGAAGTACGCAGCTCGCTGAACTTCACATTCGTATTTCGATCACCGAATTTGAAACGGCACCTCGGCATGAGAGGAAGCAAATTGCTGCCTCTGCGATTGTATGTGCTCTTCGGAGGACTATTTGTGCAGCAGACTTGTGAGTTCACGAATTCGAGCCTTGGCTTCGCTCAGTGTGCGGTTGTCATGTGGTTGGCTGGCGATCTCAAGCACTGTAAGAGCTCAGGGNTCTTCGGAGGACTATTTGTGCAGCAGACTTGTGAGTTCACGAATTCGAGCCTTGGCTTCGCTCAGTGTGCGGTTGTCATGTGGTTGGCTGGCGATCTCAAGCACTGTAAGAGCTCAGGGGCCATCACGCCCATGGAATCCGCTCTCAACTTGATTCAGAGCTGAGCCACGTCGATAATTTTTTCATTCGGGGCTGAGTGTGGCGCCCGCGATTTCGCAGTTGATCCATTGTCTGTAGCTCGCATGGAAGGGCTTCGTGATTCAAGTCCGGCCCCTGCCACAGCGCTCGAAGCCACGGTCCTCGTTTGTGCCCATCTGGTCGAAAAGCTGGGCTAGGCCGGCACAGACCAAGACCCTGGCACAACTAGCTTCGGGTTACTGATCGCGGACAGTTGAGGATGCCCTGACGCCCACCAGTGGCGTGGGTGCTGCGTCAGTATGCGTCAGTCTTTCACATATCGTGGCAACCGTAGGACCGTAGGACGTGGGCGTCGCTGTAGCTGGCGCAGCAAGGGCGCTTCCAAGACCCTCCGCAAGGATGCGGGAGTCTTCCTGAGCCGCTCGCAAGGGCTAAGGCTACTGTAAGGGTTTGAAGCTGTCTACGATATTCGATGTGCCGCTGTGCTGGGTGTATGGCCCGGCTCGGGAAGGCTTCGGCCATCCCCAGATCCTTGTACTCAGGCGCGCGCTGAGTCTTCGTGCATGCGAAGAGGGCATCAGCTCCATCACTTCCATGCAATCGTCACTCTGGCCCCTATGTGGATCAACAGGGTTGGTCCTGATTCTTGCCACTGGCTCATCAGGAATTCAAAAGACCCAGTGAGCGGTCGAAGTGGTACAGACATTTGAGCCCTGAGTGCAGACCAGCGGATCAAGGCTCGCAGTGGAAAAGTTGCATGCATGTGCTTGGACACATCCGGACAGGACTCGACGATCCTCCCGCAGGACTGCACGGCATCCAGGACCGACCTTCATGCATTCATGTGAGCTCATGTGATATGCGAGGATATTGGTCAGTGAAACCGCCATCTCCCAGCCGACTCTGGAATGACTGGAATGACGCAGGCTGAGCAGATGGTTTGCTGCCAGAGAGTTTCGCTTTGGTTACTGTTAGGTCGATGTGGCAGAGCATGGGGAGCTAGAGACCTTCAACATCGAGAAAGCCTCTTCGACAGCATCCATGTTGACCCTGGAACAAGCAAACGATTGCACATGTAGGACGCAAGGCTGCAACCCCAGCACTGCATCATTGAATGATATGGGTGGAGTTATCCCCGCTTATTTAGCTTTGTTTCTCCGTTTCGGTCGGGAGTGCTCGCCATCCTCGTGGCTGTTGTCCCCGGAAGGCCTCATGACAGGTCTTGTGCGTCCATCCCCACATCTGCCATCTGACAGGGGAGAGACGCAGCATGTGATGTGTGACACATGTGACATGTGTCTTGGGCCCTAGCGTCCAGCAGGGATTCGACGCCGTGGGGCGAGATGGAGTCGCCGCGCCCCTCATGTCGTTTTGTCCTGCTGAGGCTTTGGAGGCTTTCCGTGCGGATGTGCCGCTCGGCTCGGCAGAGGGGGGAAAAGCGAAGCGGAGTGAGTGTGGGGTCTGCAGTGCACGCCGTTCCTCCCAGGAGCTGCAAGGAGCTGCGGCTGCCGCCTTTGGATCCCGAGCAGCGCAAGCAGGAGCGTGCGGCGTGCCGAGATGTGCTGCCGAGCGTCACGGAAGCTGCGGTCAGCGTTTGACAGACAGCTCAGACGACGAGCAGGCCAAGAAGCTCGCAGAGAAGTACCCAGAGATGAAGTGCGAAAGCTACGGTTTTGGTGAGGAACGAACTTTTGCCGCATTGCGATCAGGCATCCTACGCTGTCGGAAATCGCTGTTTCATCAAGGCCTCGCAGCCTCTGCCGTTCACCGAGGCAGATTGCACCTGTTCAAAACTGCGGCAACATTGAAAGCCGGCCTGGCAAAGGAAGGCCGAGAGTCGGCATTCCGGCTCATTCCGGCTTGCTTGCAGTGTTTGTGGGCTTATGCCGTGCTGTCAAGGGTCCGATAGCTTACGCCGCTTATGCCCAGCCTGTTGCGCAGACACGGAAGGTCCCAAAGAGCTGCAGCAAGCAGAGTGTGCTTCAGATCATTCCACTGCAGTTTCAGGCGCCAACGAATGAAACCATGCTGTGAAATCCCAATCCTTTTCCTCATAGATTCATAGATCCATGTCATAGTCACCATAGTCATAGTCATAGCCATAGAGTCGCCAGGAGCTGCCTCGCCGGAAAAGACAGAGGGCATTTCTGGGGGTGCCTTATTTGAAGAGCCTTGGCTTACGTCGCCTCATGCCGCATCTGTAGCTCTTGCACAGCTTGAGGCGTACTGATTGAGCATGTTTCGTGCATGCCTTGCGGTTCCCACCGAGGAAGTTGCAGCACTACTTTCAAATCTTTACCAGGTGCGGAACACTTTCATCCACATCGAGGCAAGGTTGCACCATGTCCTTGCTGGATCACGGTGTTGCATTGGGGGTTTGGGGGCACTCTTTGTTCGATGATGCCCGGCAAGCTAGCCTCTGAAGCAATAAGCAGCCGTGCAATGGGTGAAAGTGGCACGGAGATGTGACAGCAGTGGGAGAACGGTGTTGCTGATCGAATACACATTCTCATGGTGGTTCCATTCTTATGCTTATACTCAGCGTTTCTACCAGGTATCCTTCCAGATGGCTCCACCCCAGATTCCCTGGTATGCGCTGCAATCTTCAGGGATTGCACACATCCACTACATGTGGGATTCCTTGGTCGATGGAGAGATTTAGTACGGAAGAAACGCGTCCAACGCCATTCATTTCTCAGTGTCTTGCAGTTCCCAGCGACATGAGAGTGCCAGGAGAAGGGTGTTGTGGATCAGCGCAACATCCAGTCTATGCCTCATGGAATGTCTCTACACGGCAATTATGCAGGGTGAGCACTGTGCATTGCTGCACACTGCCCCACTGGCAGATGCGCCCTTCTCCTGCTGAGGTTTCGGCAGTGCTTGCAGGAGGAAGCTGCCCAGATCCCACAATCCGGTCACGCAGGAACCAGCTTCAAGGGTCTAAGGTAGCCAAGTCCGGGGCAAGCACCGCGGTGGATTCCTGGCTGCCCCAGCTCTCGTCGAGAAGTCGCCACTTTTGATTGCAATCGCCAGGCCTCACGACTCCTGCTGCCGAACCTGCCAATGCACCGATTCCAGAGGTTCCCGAGATCACCAAGGCCAAGGCCAGCCCTGGGGGTTCGGGATGACACGGTGAGACAGAGATAGGTAGAGGGCCCGAGGGAGGGAGAGAGAGCTGGGTTGGAGTTACACAGTGGCGGTGGACGAGGCCTGGAGGTCATTTAGCGTGGTGGGACTGGGGATTCCAGCAAAGCGGGCCCGATGCAGAACACACCGCTAATAATACCCACTCGGGGTCGATGGGCGGGCCAAAGGGCTGAGAGTCGCTCGGACGACCGAGCTGCCAGTGTCGAGCATCTGCAATGATCCAGCTCCGCGAATGTTTGTCGGGGGAGTGCCGTTGCACGGTGTCAGTGGTGCGTCGGGGGATGCAGCATTCAGCAGCCGCCTGGCCGAAGAAGACAGGGGGGCGGGGATCAGGGACGGAGGAGGCAGGTGATGTCCAGTGCTTCACGTATCAGACTGGAGACATCAATGAATCAGAATCGCCAGTGCGAGCTTGGTGCAGTGTCCTTCTCTGTTGCTTTGCGAGGACTTCGCTCCTGGTACGGAGGTGATCATTGAAGGCTGCGGGGACAATACTTGACAGGCTGCTGTGTTTGTGCACGGCGACACTGACTGACTCTGGTGGCCCAGGACTGCAGAAATTCCCTGCTTTCAATGGGCTTCGCGGCACAATCCAGCTGCTGGACAAGACCACAGGTCGCCCTGGTCTCAGTTCGCAGCTCGCGCCGTGCAAAGCGTTGGCGTACTGGCACCTGTGTCTTGGCAGCCTGCAGTGGCCAAGGCTACAATGTGCAGCTTGCCTCTTCTGACGGGCCCATGGACCAGATCGCCAAGATCAAGGGCGACAACCTTCGAATGTTTCTTCAGAGGCAGTGCAGTCGTTGGTGTCCGAACTTGGCGCAATATCAGCATGCTTGTCTGGCCGCGGGCCCTGCATCCTGGCCCGGGGGGGTATCTAAGGTTGGCGCCGCCTCCTCCGAACGTTCCTTGGTCTGCATTCGGCTTTCAAGCCGATGTTCTTCAGGTCCTTTCGATCAGCTGCAAGAGCATTTATGTTGCAGCACAAAGCATGCAGCAACAGACGGCCATGCTGCCCTCTCGTTTCTTCGTCCGAACTCGTGTTGGATGAAGCCAAGGCAACCCCGGAGACCCCGTCCAAGATGCACGCGAGGCAGAAGATGCAGAACACTAGAAAGATTACAAGCGTGCCCGAGCGGCAGTCATAGTGTCATAGTTTTGCTTGTCCATTTGAGTGGCAGGGCACCGGACTTCGTCCCGATGCAGCAGTGCGTGAGAATGCCAAACGTGCAGCCCAACGTTCAGATGAATACACAGCACCTGCAGCCGAACGTTCAGCCAAACCCGACTTGGCAGGATCGGCTCGTTGTTTTCACAGTTTTTTGATGCATTGTTTTGCAAAATTTGCAGGTATTGAGATCGTGCCACTTGGGGCTTGTCCTCCTGCGCCGACACAGACATGCTTGCCAGGAGCCCGCCCTGACGATTCAGCAGAGCTACGCCGGAGCCCGAGGTGTTTCCCTTCAGAGCGGCTGGCGAAGACATGCGAAAACTGCGAGCCCGGAACCACGCGTGTATTTCTCGTGGAGACTGAGGATCCGTCCCAGTACTACACGTACCAGCTGCTCGGCTCCGTGTTGGACTTTACAGCAGTAGGGGGAAAATGATAAAAGAATGGCCAATGGCTGGTGCATTGCGTCTAGCCTTTTCTTGCATGGAGCCCAAAGGCACAGCCGATTTCTCGGTGCAATCAGATGTTGGGACAATTGGGCTGAGGTGCGCACCGAAGATTGCAGCCCGCTGACTTCGCTGTGGGAAGTTTGCGGATGACCCTGGAAGTTAGAGCAAGGGACAGGTTATCATCCGTATCGAAAGTATGAACAGTGCCATAATGTGCTTTTTTGGAACGAGTCCACTTTGCAGTCAGAACATCTATCAACTTACAGGGTCATCCTAGTACAGCATAGGACGCGCAAAGGTACCTCGATGGTGGGGTGCTCAGGAGGGAGACGACTACACTGACAGTGACGCTCAAAGACAAGCCTGTTCACTCGAAACCTAGGACCTGAATTCCATTCTGCGGCTGGAGAGTGCTGGAATTTGAACCTTGCCTGAAATGGCGGTGGTGGTGTGAAGGCTCGTGGGGGGAACTGGGTCCTGCGATCAGATCTACCTCAGACAGGTTCTGTCAAGGTTGAGGCCAAGGAAGCGGTATGTGCCTCATGCTGCCAAAGTCCCAAGTGATACCAAGGAATGTCTTGACTTGCCCTCAACATTGCTTCAGGGCCGTGCATGAACAACTAGCATTTTTTTGGCAACATCGTCTTCCCGCTTTGATGCACTGGCATGTACACGCTCGTCAACGTCGAAAACGACGGGCAGCGCACAGCCAGAGAAGACGTCGCCGCTGATTTTAACTTTCCCGGGATTTCACTTGACCTGCTGGACGGATGCCTGAGGTGATTTGCTTGTGAGTGTGCGTCATAAGATAGATTTGTGTTCGCAAGGTCGGCCAACTTTTTCATCCGATCTGGCAGGTCATGAATGCATCCTTTGAACTCCTAGCTTCGACACGCACTGACCTTCCTTGGAATCCTGTGCAGCATGCCATGAGCTCAAAACAAAACACAGTCTCTCGGCTGTTTCAGCTGCGAGCACGCTGGAGAGAAGGAGGGCGAGAGCGGCCCAGGAGAGAGAGCGAGAGAGAGAGAGAGAGAGAAAGACAGAGAGAGAGAGAGAGTGAGCGCTCCTTTGGCCGAGTGCAAGCAAGAGAGAGAGAGAGAGAGAGAGACAGAGAGAGAGAGAGAGAGAGAGAGAGAGGGAGGGAGGGAGNGGGAGGGGGAGGGGGAGCGGGAGCGGGAGAGGGAGAGGGAGAGGGAGAGGGAGAGGGAGAGGGAGAGGGAGAGAGGGAGAGGGAGAGGGGCAGAGAAAAGCAGCACTATTGCTTTCTTTCTCTCGAGAGGGTCACAATGCTTCGTTGGAACGGTGCAGGATGCAAAGTCACTACGAGAGCTTGCAATCAGTCAGCCACCCTCGAAACTCTAGCTTCCCCACGCCCCCACGGCCTTCGCCAGCGCTACCCTCGAGGCTGCGCGTGAAACCTGCGCTCGTCCAGCAACTGCAGTTGACTTTGCAGTTGCTCTGTCTGTCTGTTCCAGCCTGACACAAGCTCAAGCAAGACAACTTCATACCTGGTGAGATCATTGGCGAGTCCGCCGAGTTTTTGATTCACAACACATGCGGCACGATGCGACAACACAACATTGTAAAGGTCAACTTGTCGAACCAGACTGAACCACGCAACATGTTGAGCAATCGCGAAGCATTCCGTGGCACGTGCCAGTCGATGTAGTGGTCGTGTGCTGGGCTCGTCTAGTCCGCAGCATGCCATGTTCGTGCGGCATCTTTAAGAGACGGCGGAGGCCGAAGTTGTGTGCAGAGGCAGGGCAGCAGTGATTGAAAGGGTGCCAGGTTCGCGCTGCGACGATCCTAAACCGCTCTGTCTAGCTGGCAGAATGCTTCATTGATTCCAAGCTGCGGTTGTTCGTTCGTAAACGAGGCAGAGACATCCAGCGACTCGCATGAGTCTGACTCAGAGCCTGGTCTAAGAAGGGCGGGACGGCGGGACCCAGACATGTGAGCGTTTCGGTCGTGCGTCTCTTCATGCGCTGAGGACCATTTCCACGAGGATGGAGATCCTGAGCCTGCAAGCGGAAAGAAGCAGAGGAGAAGACAAGTGCACCGCATCCTGGACAGAGATCCTCCGCTGAGTTACTTGTGAAATTTACTTCCCATCGCGCCAGAGTCTTGCGGCTGTCATAGGTCACAGGGTTTCCAAACATGTGCAAACCTGGCGGTCTAGAGGGACTGCTGATACCACGATTGTTCAGACACTCCCTCGACGCCAAACGAGCCCTAAGATCTTCACTTGCGCGTCCCCGATCAACTAAAATCCAATGGCACGCCCTCATGCACGAGGAAGGCGTGGAGTTCCAAAGCCAGGGCGTCTTCCACGTTGTTCAGACGAGGAGAACTTGCACCATTTTCCTCCTAGACTTCTTTCATACAGTCTCTTTGCGAGCACACAGCTGGTTGGGCTTTCTACGCAGCCGCGTCGCGCTAGGGAAGCTTTGAAAAGGTGATTCATCTCCCCTTTCCGGGACTCTTCGTGGTGACATTGACGGTGCCAGGGCCCGAGCGGCCAAGCGGCCAAGCGCAGCAGCGCCGAGTGCTTCTGCTTCGCCCTGGCTGAGGTACTTTGCCTGCTTCGCCTTCTTTGCTCTCTTCTGGATTTGGTTCAGCGATGTCTGCGCTATCGGCCTCGACTCCTACAGAGATGCATTTTATCTGTCAGTGGAAACGCAGATGACAATCGGCTATGGCCCCGATGCTGCATTCAGACCAGAGGTGGCTAAGAGCTGTTTCCTTTCGAAGGGCCCAGTCACATTAGAGGTGGGCTCTAAACTAAGGCGTTCCAGACCCCAACTTCGGAGACTGCTGGGAAGCAGCTGCTGGGAATGTGATAAGCCTTGCAGAGAAGGAGCGAGGAGAGGTTGAGCGTTTGTTCAGACTTCTTGCGACCGCCTAGGCGGTCCTCATCGTGGTTCAGACGGTGGTTGGGTTGATGCTGGATGCCACAGTGATCGGAGTGGTCTTCCAAAAGCTGGCCAATGCGAATGCCCGTGCAAACACTGCCCGTCGCCTCAAAGAGAGTCCCGCATTGCAGAACTTCACAAACTGCCTCTCTATATTCCTCCTGCTGTGACGGCTGAGGTGATTTTCAGTGACACTGCATTGCTAGAGGTGGAGGAGGGCTGTGCCTATCTTCGCTTTCGCGTGGCCGACATGTCCCTAGACTCGCATTGAAGAAACTGTTAAAGCTGTGTGCAGTTGACAAAACACGCCTACCTGAGTGCAAGGTCTTGGCGACCATTGTCTCAGGCGACAATGCCACTTGGCAAGGCATCAAGAGTCAAGAGCCTCGTAGGATCTTGCAGGTCTCCAGGAAGGCATATTGTCAGCTTTGGGCAGGGCTAGAGGAAGGAGGCAATGGCTTCTAGTACAGGCAGGGATCTGCTGATGTCGCCACATTGGTGCAGGCAACCTCAATACGACCTTTGCCATCCAGACGGAGCTAAGGCAAGTGTATTGCGTCCAGCATCATCGAGATGAAAGCCAGCCACGTGGAATCCGCGTGGAGCTTGCGGCCGTGCATCTGGAAGAGCCCGACACCGATATCCACAATGGTATCATTTTCCTAGGCTTGGGCGGTTTCAGCAGAACGGGCCCAGTCATTGTAAGAAGCAATTGGGCAACTGAGCCACGACAGCCATGCTCATGCTCGCATCGTTTTGCTGACCACAGGCCTGCCTGCCATGGTCTCCCACAAAATCAATTACGAAAGCCCGCTGTCGCCAGATGTGCCTGCCGGCACGTGCTTCGTATTGAAGAGCCTTCCGGTTGAGCCGTTTCGAGTTCTGAATGTTCGTAGGAGGTAGTCGCACGCGACACAGTAGAGGAGACTTCTGCGGTACGATTCATGTGACATTTCATACAGCCATGTCCCGGTTGCAAGACTGAGGACGGGCAGTCCGACTCCGAATGACGTGCGGAAGTACCTGCTTCTCTGTCAACATGCAATTGCATGTTATGAAATGGACGTGGGCTGTACCGGAGGGCGACTGGAGAATCAGAATTGGACGCAGTGCCAAGCCGAGGATTGAGTCGCCCTATTTAGAAGTTCTGGTGTTGCTGAGCGGCACGGAAGAATCCACAGGAGCCTGTGTTTGTCTCTAGTGTACACGAGTCGTCGTTGCCCTTGCAGCCACTACAACCATAGTCTCAACTCGCACGGTAGCGTAGGAGCCATTGTAGAAGCGCGACATTCCTACACTCTGGATGTGCCCTGGCCTGCCAACAAAGCTTTTTCCGCCACGAGGCCACATCATATGTTGAAAGCCCCAGAAAATGATGATGCACCTCCGAGGACATGTTCTGGAACAGAGCATATGGAACGTGCGTTTCCATCAACAGTGAAGGTTATCACTGTGTCGACTTTCACGCCATTCACCATACCTATCCTTTGTCAGCGTTGCCAGATCAGCGATATAGCACAGTGCTGAACAGCGCCGTTGCCCATGGAATTTCGCACACATTCCCGGCTACTCTGGATGCAAACATGGACAGCGACAACGAGTGATGCAGACAGCCTGAGCGGCCCGTGTAGTCGTTGCGAAGAGCGCAACTTCAAGACTCACAGGGCGAAGCCGCACCAGAGGCACTCGACGCGTTGTGAAATGTTGCGTAACAAGCATCCAATGCTTGACGGAGACTGTGACACCTCAGACGAGCATTCTGGAAGTAGGTGGCCGCTTGTTGTCCTTTGCTCAAATCAGAAAAAGAGCGCACAGAACTTGCGCTCATAGAGAATGCTGCGGCCATGCCACCTGATAGCAGATGGACTACCGAGTGTTTCATAGGGACGGAGGCAGAGTCAAGGCTGTGCACCGGTGGAGGTGTGGAAGATGCACAGCGCAAGCGCTGAGTTCGGCATCTGAGGTTCCATGCTGAAGGCAGCCATGGCTTGGTTCCCAGGAGCTCAGACAACCTGTAGAGGCTATAGAGTGGACGCAGACCTACCATAATAGATAGGAGTTGGCACTGAGGCCCAGCTCCATGTCCACCCGCAACACCGGCTTCGTTGCGTCCCAAAGGAGCTGCCAGCGAATCTAGCTAATGTCAGCGATTGCCTAATTAATAGCGACACAAGACACGAATTCCCGAATCTGTTCGGCCTAATGGCTCGAGTTGCTTTGATGTCCAAAGGGGCCTGACCGATCACACTGTGCATTGTGCTTGTCCTCGCAGGAGATGTTGCGGGCCCAAAGGCCGTCGTGGGAGCCTGGAGCGTGCCCAATTTTGGCAAGGGAGATGAGAACCAGGAGCTATGCCTCCATGCTCATGATGCTGCCAGATCTGTTTGAAGCAGCGTTCAGACCCACTATGTTGAAGTAAATCCTGGAGGCTAGTTTGTGTTGACATGGCTTGCTCCGACAGAGAGAAACGAAAGCTGCAGGGTGCAAGCGCTCGCCGCAAAAGCTGTGGTTTCCCAAAGGCCACTGTGGGCCTGAAGACCTGTGGGCCAAACCCTAGCCGACCCTGCAGCAAGCTGCAACAACCGGTGAGCGACGAGCCACGAGTTTAAAGTTCAATGCAATCAGGATGCTTTCGTGACCTCCTGCAGCGAAAATGGAACCAAATGCTTCGTGGGTGCCACGCACCAAGCTTTGAATGTAGATGTCGAGACTCTCACATGTCACTGTGCAAATGGCTTGAGAACGTTCTCGGGATGTAATAAATGGAAGAGCAGTTTAATCATTTTGATCTCGAGATATACCGAGGTTTTCGACGGACACGGAGATCAGGGAAAGCGCATGTCCCATTTTGCAAAGCAGGCCAGAGGCTTGGCTTGAGGCAGAATCAAGTGGAAGGTACTGGTCCCGGCGCCTGCCTCAGAGCATCCATAGCTCGCCTGCTTCCAAGGCTCTCAGCAAGAGCCTCTTCAGCAACACAGATCTCCATACCGAGCCCGTTGCGGCGATACAGGCATGCGCAATTGTCCAGTTGGGTTCTCATTGCTTGCAAGATGTTGCATGCGCAGACCCCTCTAGAAGCAAGTCCTCGCCAGGCCGCGTTCCGAGACACCCAGGTGTGGCTGTTGGGGCTAGGGTTGCCCCAGACCCAAGAGGATCAAATTAGGAGACTGCCAGTACACTTGGCGGGACCGGTTGCGTGCCCAGGATAGTACGGCGCTGTGGGCCTGTGGGATGAACATCACAGCAAAGCGTGTGCCAGGAGAAGATTGAGAAAGAGCATCGTCATCAAGCAGAGCTGTCTGGGACGACGGCCATCACAGCTTACCAGCAACTTGAAATACATTGGAGGTTGCAAAGAGGCACTCGCGGGGGGTCACCTTTTCAATTTAATGCTGCTGTAGGCTCTGCACGGATTCCCGAGGCACCGGAATCGTCTGGTAGTGGCGAATGTGCGAAGCCAAGACGCCCTCAGCTCCAAGTCTTGCGCAAGCTTGCAAGGCCTTCCTCATGTTAAAGTAGAGGAGCACAGAGGTCAAGGCAGTGGCAAGCATCAACTTAAGCGGCCCAATTAACCATACCACACTCTGCTTGGCAATTCCGAGAGGCACTGCTGTTCCCCAATCTGGGAGGCCACGTTATTAAGGAGGACCACTTGACAGCCAAATTTGCCTGCATGCAAGCTCCGCGGTGCCCCTGCGAGGCGGAAGTGTTTAGGCCAGCCAACTTGCCGTACGCGACTGCTACTACGACTGCTGCTACCACTGCGATGACGACTAGTAGGCGACGAGTTCTCCTGCTCGTGCTAGTGCTAGGTCGAGCGCCAGCGCTAGTGCTGGTGCTGCTGCCACTACGGCGACGGCGGCTACTACTAGTCCTGCTCGGCGACCACTACAACTATGATTGCTACGACTACGACGACGACTACTACTACGTCTACTAAGGCTACAACGACTACTACGTGTACTACGACTACAACGACTACTACGACTACAACGACTACAACGACTACGACTACAACGACTACTACGACTACTGCGACGACTACTACTACGACTACTACGACTGCGACTGCGACTGCGACGCGGACTACTGCTACCACTGCGACCACTACTACCATACCACTACTACAGTACCACTACTACTACTACTACTACTGCTACTATTACCGCTACTGCTACTGCTACTGCTGCTACTACTACTTCTTCTGCTACAACAACAACAACAACTACTACTACTACTACTACGGACGACGACGCCTGCTTTCTATAGTTCTGCTGCTACTACTGCCGCCGCTCCTACCACATATTTTGGGTTGTATCTGGAAACATGTGTAAACATGCCAAAGCCGCGAACGGCACGTTTCGTCAAGATTTATGCGGGTGGCCCGGTACCATCCCTTGCGCCTTCCACTCCCAGAACTGCCTGTGACAGTCACAGGTTGTCACAGATCAAGTCGAGTTTGGTAGGCGCGACAGCGATGCTCCAAAAAGTCGTCGTTTTCGACTGGTGCAGTGAGCGGCCGATGTCTGCTTGGGCCAGAATTGCATGGCCGCCTGGTGTCCAGCTGCCTAAGCACATGCGAGAGTTTGGCGCTTCACCATCTTTCCGGCGAGCTGTCTCTGTGGAGGATGTCAAAATGCCAATAGTCGCTGGGATTGGACCTGTTGCTGTCGCATTCCTCTTTACCCTCGCAAGTTTTTGACATGCGGGGCAACTCCGAATCTAACGTGGCGACGGCAGCTGGCATGTAGTCGTGATCTGCATGACTGTTCTTGTTCTAGGGAGGAGCTTGCGGACGCGGTTCGCACATGTTCGCGCCACAGCAGAACCCACCTAAACGACAGGGGTCGGGTCAATAATTCTGCACATGATGCTGCACCAGAGCGGACAAGGGCACCATCTGCAAGGGAAAAGCGGGTCGGTGGCAAATCGAAGGTGATAAAATACACCGTGCATAGCATGCGACGAGACCGCCACGATTACAGCTTCTTGGCTGCTGCATGCCGGAGCAAACACAAGCTTGGTCACAGAGTTGGCCTTCTTGCCTACCCCCAGCCAACTGCGAACACCCGTGATCAAAGCTGGAAAGGGGCTGTGCGTTCTGAGACCGCCTGTCGTGGAAGTTGTGGTTTCCGGTAAATAACGGCACGGCTTGCTGGGCGAACATTTCACGACCTCTCGCCAAAGCACGCATCCGGGATTCCGCCGCGCGCCCGTCAACGTGCAACTTGCGGTGCATGCTGGGCGCGAGTACTGTGCCGGCACCAACGCATACCCCCTACTATCGCTCTTAACATCTCTTGAGAACTCTCTTGAAAACCGAAGAGCTCGCAGCCACTTATACCGCGGTTGGGCCACTAACCGGGCTGCACGAATCGTGGCCCCACCCTTTCCTTCTCCAGCCCCTTCAGACAGGCCGGGTTTGCAACTGCCAGATTTTTCGGTCAGAGTCTTTGTAATGTAAGTTCGCTTCGTGCCTCAGCAATGCCTCAGTGCTTGTTGCTTAGCAGCTTAGCAAGTTCAATGAGAATGTTTAGTAAGTTTAGTACGTCTGACTAGACTCGCGGACAAGAGAAGAACAACATTCAATATGCGCAATTGATAAATTGATGCAGGGTTTTCGGACCTCGCACTTTGCATGTGTCCTTCTGGATCAGACAAGGGCCAGCTTGTCACTGGCTTAGGTGGGGGACTCGCGAGCTGTGCTGGGTCGATGCAGCACGCCGGCGCGGCAGACAGTGTCTGCTGTGGACCTGTCCAATGACCAGTGCAGGCCTAAGCTGTTTAGCCAGCTGCACCCCCAAGAAAGAAATAAACGTCCAGCCGTTTTGGGAGCTCTGCACTCGAAGACCATTGGCGCACAAAGGAAACCGGCTCGTCCAGACGAGCGGCAACGAATCCTTGCTGCTGGTGGGACTGTGGCTCGGCAAGTGAACCTGAAACGGCTGAACAGGTAGGAACAAGTGTTGCGCCCTGTGTAGTAAGCACATCTGTGCTTACATCGCTGGGATTTGACTTTTGCGCGCAGCTTTCTAGGAAAGTCAGTGCCATTACGCAATACCTGGCCGATTGCATGGTAGTTTCAGTGGCCTCAGGTAGATCAGATGGCCATCCCAATCGTCCAGCGTGGCGGCGTGAGATGGATACGTGCAGGACAACCGTGGGACCGGCCTGCCATGTGGATTTTCGGGTTCCTCTGTGCGCAGGTCCAGAACGTGTCATGGACAAGCAAGGTACCGCTCGAGAGTCCATCATTCTCAGTGGCTCTCGTGAGCAGACCGAGGCATGGGCGGCTTGGCGATGTCTCGCTCCCTTGGCGACTTGAGGCCGTATGGGCGTTAGCTTAAAACTCGTGAGACAGATGAAGGCAGCATGCATGAAGACAGCAATGTGCTTCTTCTCCACTGCAGGCTCCACCCGTACGCCGCGAGGCTGCAGCAGGTCATTGCCGTCGCCGCTGTGGTCGCCCTAGGATGGTTCAGACAGGCCGTGGCAGCCAGCCAAGGTCAGCTCACAACCGGAGGTCATCGAGCGAAAGCTGGACAGCAGGGATAAGGCGATGTAAGAGTGAATGGTACTGTTTTCATGCCACTAGAGCATCCTGCCAGCATGCTGCCCTCAGCCTTGCACTTCAATGTACTGTAGCTGTGGGAGGTACTCGTACTTGCTTCTGATGGCGTTTGGGATCACGTGACGTCCCAAGAGGCGCGACATGGTATGACTGACCTGGGAGCACCAGGACAGACAGGCATGTGCTAGTTGCAAGAATCAGCTGAGGCGCTTGTAGGCACGGGCTCTGGAATTGAGCAGGACGTTGTTAAGCGACTTATTTAGCCACTGTGGCACCATGTGGCACTTGTTTGGTGGCAAGCCCTTTTTTTTGCGAAAGTTCACTGTCGGCAGAAGCCCTCATGGCAGGCAGTGGAGATCGCTGGCAGAGTTGACGATCCCAAGGCCGCAGCGCGCGAAATCACAGGCACCTTCGTGATGTGAACCCATGGTAGGAGATATTCGAAAGACCTGGGAGGAACGGCCGTTGGTTGTAATGATCTCTGCAAGGTGGAAGACCTGTTGACTAGACGGCGCAAGCGTTGAGGGCAATCAATATGAGATCGGCCACCACCAACCAAGCTACAAAGCCTTGCCGAACCATGACCCGGGTGGTCTTCCGGCAAAGACGTCTTGTGTCATGCGAAGGAAAAAACAAAGTAGCATGTAGTTGCGGGGTAGTTGATGCGCCAGGAATTGCCCGCCAGCGGTGGCAGATCGCCACTGACGGCCAGATGTCGGACGACATCACAGCGGTTGTAGCCTCCAGACAGCAGTTTGCTGCTGCAAAGGACCTGGCGATGCTCTCGTCCGCCAGACTCGTTGCAGCGTCCGACTGTTCGACTTTCCCAGCCCAGGTTCGCCTTAACGATGGTTCCCAGGCGCCGTCGCAGGCAACGGCTGCGGGCCCTGTGCCAAAAGAGAGCCAGACGGCGCAGATGCGGAGGACAGTGTTGGATGCACTCGATCTTTAAAACTATGAGATCATGTAAGATGTGGTAACTGTCATGCAGGTGGGACAACCGTAGCTTGAAACCAGGACCATCTTAAATCCATGTCACCATCCAAATTCCAACGTTTAGCCCTTTGGCCATCTGAGGACCAGCGTGCTTACGTCGCTGTTTGGAGGCGATGCAAAGCCATGCTTCTATGCTGTGCCTTCTTCACCCAGCTGGTATAGGTGGTCCTCGACGGGGAGCACGATTGGAGGCAGGACCATGTGCTAGCCTGCGCATCTCCTGAGATCTCCGGGTGTGCCAACAGGTGAATGGACGACTCCAGGACTCCAAGAAACCATCTTCTCCGACATTCCCTATGCAGCAGGCTGAGATCCGATTTCTGCCGGCAGCAGTTTGCCATGTACCCGCTGTATCAACGCGTAACAAAGCCCTTCCCCGTACGAGAATCCTGTGCTTTTCGTTCTTCTTGTTGTTTTATCACGGTTTTATGCTCTAGGCTTGCAGTCCCCATGCCAGCCTGAGGCCGCAACATGGTTTAAGGCTTCCAGAGTTCCACTCTCAGGGTCAGGATGCCTGTAGACTTTGAGAGCTCTGATGTGAAAGAACTGAGCCTCTGTGTCCGGCGTCACTGTGTCCCGAAGCAAGGTGCGGTCCACGCGGTCCCGGGGGGAAGCCGCGCTCCATCACGGCATCAGGTTCTCGGCACTGGTTTCGTTGCCGGAGAGACGGTAGCTGGTAGCTTGAAGCGGTGACTGCAACGGGTGCTTGCTCTGATGGAAGCTTGCACGGAGTCATGTGTTTTTCAAGTATATAAGTAATGCACAAGTTACTTGCAACTCCTCTTGGCAGGCCGCCGTTCCGAGGCAGCTGCTGGCTTGAGGGCCAGGCTAGGACCTACTGGTAGGAGAGATGCGCCTTCGTTTGCCTTCACCGGGCTTTTTTTCTTTGCCCGGGCCAGGCCGGTTTCCACAGGGCAGGCGCCCGGTAACCCGTTTGCTTCTAAGCGACGGCAGAAGAGGACCTTGTGAAAGACCTGTCTTGAGACCCAGCTGACGTGCCCTTTGAGGCGAATGGCCTTGGATTCGCTTCCTCCTGCTGGACAGCGAAACGGTGTACTCTGAGGCCAGTTGATTACTTTGATGTACAAGCTGGAAATGGGGTCTGCGCTCAAGGTGCCCAGCGAGCTCCGCGCTAAGAGCCAAAAGCTTCCTCTGTTCTTGAATAGAGTTAGATGTGGCTGCACACATTACACGCATTACAAGAGCAAGCCGTGTTCACGGGGACTTTTATTTGAGGACTCCGATCTTTGCAAGTTCAGGTGGGCAGAGTAGTGAGCGTTAACGAACGCAGGAAGCTCCTCGTGTCAGCATGCACGCGGCAGTCACGGGAAAAAGCAGGTATTGAGTATTGGATCAATTGACGATGACCTGCAGCTGCCACTCTTCAAAAAAATTACGGGTCATTACCTGGCCACAAATTGGAGCTCAAGCGCAGCTGAGCACGCGTAGATTTTCCGTGACTGTGTCTTTTAAGGCAGGCAGCGCTTCGCCGATCTCGAACGAATCATTGGCAGACCTCCCTGCGACTCACGCATGCTACCAGCAAGTCATATATTCTAGGCTTTGATCCACAGACTGGTTCCGATGTACGTGCAGAGGCCACCCATTATCATCAACAGTTTGGTTGCCTTTAGATGCAAGTCGTTCGAGTGTCGGCACTGTCCTGTGCTAGCGCAGCAGGAATTCATGACGCTGGTGCTTTTCAGGTGTTTGAAGAGGGACGGACACTGGCAAGCACAAAGGTGAAGGACACGTACGAAGATGATTACGACTTAGGCGACTAAGTTCAGTGCCGAATGCTGTACATTTGCTCTGCCTAGCCTGAACTGCGCCGCAAGGGTGAGTAATCTTAGAGAGTCTGGCTCCAATTTCGCTTTTAGCTGGCAAGTGGGCTATGACACCTCATCGTTTCACCCACAGCTGTGGGTTGGGTCAATACAAGTGCTTGTGCAATCAAGACTTCCATGTACGGTCCGGATGCAAACTGTTCAGACTGTCCCAACCTCACCGGCATTCCCACAGCATTGCCGTCTACTTGCTGCCGTTCCAAGGCACTGTGCCCCAAGAAAAGGCAAGGATTAGCTGCAACATCGTCCAAACTTGCTCACATGCATAGCTGCATGTGTGTGTGTGTTTTGTGTATGTGCGTGTTTACACTCGGCTCTACGCATGATGACTTCAACGTCTTGTTGCGAGCAACGTTGCCAGCAGAGCCGTCGAAAGTTTTCGATGCTGTCTCAAGGCCGGAAGACTTGTTCCCGCCACTTCTAGACAAAGCAATGCCCACGCGATGTCCCAGCTGCGAGCCCGAGCCGGGTCCTAAGTTCGGGGGACAGCAGAGAAACGCTGTGAGGGAAGCAAAGTCAAGGGTTCAGGCGTTCGGGTGTCAGGACTAGACGTATCATGTTGCAAAAGAGAGGACGGCACCGCCAAGACGGTCGAAATGCAGGGTCTCCTGTTGGAAATGCTATTCGTAGCCCTCGAGACCCGCCGACGGCCCCTCAACAACCACTTCTGAGCTCGGAGGTTGTCTTCATACTAAAAATCGGTTTCTCATTGTTTCTCCTGGCTTACAATCGTAGTATGTTTGCACAACCTTTTCCAAGCACTGATTCGAGTGTTGCGGTCCAGACAATATGCGGCAGCTTTCTCCTGCAGACGCCGAAGTTGCTGTATCCGGCGAGATTGAGTCGGAGGATGGCTTCAACGTGTTGGACGCCGCGCTGCCGAAAAATTTGGCAGATCCAAGAGACAAGGGGAAGAACCCCAAGACAGTGCAACGCAACTGCACAAACGTTGCATGGATTTGTCCTTTCCTGGCCCTCTTGGGCGTGTGCTGCTGGATCACGCGTATTGCAGTCAGGGTCGGCAAGCCAGCGATCATGTTCAGACCGCCCAACTTCCAAGGCGAGCTTTGCGGCAAGCGAAGGTATCACGGAATGAAGTTTCTTTATTTCTGTCTGAGGCAGGAGTCGCAAGCAAGCAAGAGTCTGGAGATCAGATATCCAATCTGTGTGAAGGATTGCCCGGATTCGTCCAACACCTCCAGAAGCTGCTATACCGGTAAAGGTGAGGCGAGTGATGTCCATGCGTGGCAGTCCACCCACGACTACCCCACGCAGCCATCGATGTATTTCTGCAGGCCTCACAGAGAATACACCACGGGCCTCAGCGACGATTTCTGGACTGCAGTGAGCAAGGGTCCGCCGACAAGCTATTTCGTGGCAGCCCATTACAGTGGCTGGCCCGAGGTTTCAACAGTGTCTATTTCCACATCCACTCTGTTCTCGCTTTTCTATCTCATGCTCTTGTCGAAGTACTCGCGCACCTTCATTTGGCTGTCGCTGACGGTGCTTGTGCTCTTTGCTGCAGCCACGTTTTGCGTGTATGGCTACTGCTTCAAGGAAGGCTGCCAGCTTTGGACGGGACAGGGGGCCCGGGCATTTGCCGGACTTGTTCAAATGTGCCGGTGCTGGCATTTGTGGCTTCTTCCTCCTGCGGACCATGAACAATTTGCACTCAGATCTGGATATGGTCGGGCGCACCTTGGAGATGGCATGCTCTTGCATTCTGTCCGGCCCTGTCATAGCTGCCCTGCCCGTCGGGGTCCTGGCTCTGCGGATTTGCTTGGTGGTCTGGCTTTTCTACGTGCTTCTCTGCTTGTATGGCTTCCAGGTCCACGGCACTTTGACAGAAGTCGAGAACCCCTGGACATCCATGTGGTACAAGTTTCCCGCAATTGACAATCATGAAGACTTTTGGATGTATATGGTCATGCGCTCCGCGGCCCCCCCCCCCTCCCCCNCCCCCCAAAGGTCAATGGTCTGGATATAGGGTGGGCCCGCCCCTCCCCTGTGGTGTGGGGTGTGGGGTCCCTCTTCCCCCTGTGGGTGGTTGTGGGGTTTTGGGGTTTAGCTTAAGCTTTTGATTTTGGGTATACAGTTAAGAGGTATAAGGCTTCGAGTCGACAAGCGCTTAGGGAAGATTTGCGGTGTATGTTCTGCTCTAGGCTTAGAGCCTGCATTTAGGCGGGGTTTAGGGTTGGGTGTAGGGTTTAAACTACAAGTTAAGGTTACTAGAAACAGGAGCACGCGCTACGTTATAGGGTTTACGGCTTGCGAAGGGCTTGCGTGTGAGCCCTGGCCGCCCCCCAGCACCACCCCACCAGCCCTTTACGCACACGCCAGCCCCCNGGGGGGGGGGGGGGGCTGGGAACGCCAGACGCCTGACCATATATGATCATTTCTGTGCTCTTCTTCTTTTGGTGCAATGGTACCACCACGTCTGTTTTTTATTACTGCAATTATTATGTTGGGCAAGTGTGGTTTTTCGCCGGGGGGAAAGTCTCCCTTCAGCACTGCACTGCCCCAAGGGCCATATACAGCTGCATGAGGCATCATTTTGGAACTATGATTCTCTCAGGGTTGTTTATCGTCTTCGTGGGGCCACTGCATGCCACACTGGGCAGGCTACGGTCAGCAGCAGACGCTGAAAATGCAGTGGCCGAGCTTGTGTACTCATGCCTTTCAAGCTGCGTTGACCTGTATTCGCGGTCAGTGGCGCACCTCGAGCGTAATGCGTTGAGCCTGCAAGCCTTCGAGTATTTCGAGGGTGCAGAGCACGCTGCAGAAGTGCAACGCAGCGCGTCGATATCAGATGAGGTGATGCTTCTCAAAGCCTCATGTATGCTTTTCCAGGCAGCTGGTGTGGGATGTGCTGGTGTGATTGCCTGGTTTGCTTCTGTTTTGACTTTGTCGCAAGAGCAGTTCACGGATGAAGACAGCCAGTACTACGTGAGAGACAAGTCTTTGGTGTGCCTTGCAGGTGTCATTCTATCGGCTGCCTCAGCCATGCATTTCATGTTTATCTTCGACGTAGTGGGAGAGGCTGTGATCTATAGCGAGGTCGTGGACGAGCAGCGAAACCCTGTCAAGACACAGGCGACAGCCGCGGCCAGCCACATCATGAGGCACTGCACCCCGTGGGGCCAGATGATGGCCGACATTACCTCCTGCCACTGTGGTTCTCGCTCCCTTCCTGCTCAGAGCTTCCGAGGTACGAGCATCTTTGACTGGGTGTCCATGGACGGAGCTCCGTCCGACCCGTTAGCCGTGCCAGCCCCGATGACAGCCAACGCTGCTGTCTTTCCCAGGGGATGACAAAGACTCAGCCTGAGCTGGAAATCTGAATGGTCGTGACCTTTTGAAGTATTCGACCCGACAACCGCGGTCGCCTCGTCTAGGGATCATTCTTGATACCAGACGAAAGGAGCACAAAGATAGATCTGAAATTGATGTACATCTCATGGCCCTTATGATGTAATCACATGTAGATACTATAATCATTTTCCGTAGTTGCAATACATGCACACAATGGTGGAGGATCCTGTGTAATGTTCAGTAAGCGCGATGACAAGGTGAGGTAGGCTTGCAATTCATGTGAACGGCGACCTTGCTGATAGTAAAACCAACCAGCCGGAGCAGAACATAAGTATGATCCGGAAAGACTGATGACTCCTCTGTCATTTTGGGATTTGAGTATAACCTTTAACACTAAACTTGGATCAACTCGACAAGGAACACCCTGCACATTTCGAGAGATAAGACTACCGTTCAGTTGTCAACCGTTGTCGACCGTGTGAGGGGGTACGGAACTGGTGGTGATATTTGGATGTGATGTGGCGTGGATTACGGGGATAATTGACTGACGGGGGTGGGTTGCGGTAGAATGAAGCCTACTTGTAGCACTGTTTGCGCGAAGTTGCTCAGCAGGTGCGTTTGGGGGTTTTGGATCTGGAGGCTCATGGATTTGTTTCTACGGGTCGACAGGTTCCGAATTTTGCGTGCCAGGTTTGCTTGCGAGTTTCGCTCAAAGAGCTGTCCGTGTTGTATGCAGTCCACATGCAAGCAGTTACGGATGGCATCCTCAGGTGCTTTTATTGCACAGATGGCGCATCCACAGAATCAGCCGAAGCCACCGAGTCCCGATTGAGCTTAGCCCATATTGGCTTCTTGGCTTTTCGGCCTCTCGGCTTCGGCCTCTTGACTCGCTGGCTCAATCCTGACTTTGGGTTTCTTTGGTTTCTGGCATTCCTTGGCGTTGGGGCTTGGACTTCTGGCCGTCTTGGCTGAGGCTTTTGTTTTGGCCTTTGTGATTCCCTTCTTTGCTTCTCTGTATTATTTCGGAGTAGGGTTACAATTAAAAACCAAGATTTAGTGGAGTCAAGATACTTACTGTTATACTTTTCTGCAACATACAGCCTTTCCACGATCTCATCACGCAGCCCTTGAACAAGATTGTTTTTATGATCTCCGGACTTGGCTTTGTCGACGTTGTTATGAGCATTGAGCTCGTCAGAACGGTTATGGAATCCTGAGCGACATAATATATATATATATATAGTAACGATACAAAGAAGATAACACTAAACATGTTCAGAGCACCAAGTCACGAAAGCTGGCGTAACGAACCTTTCGTTTCTATCTGCGTAAGCACGCCGGCCCAGACGCAAAAAGATTGATATATCGAACGAACCCCCTCCCCCACGCCCCCCTACCCCTCCCCGCCTCCCCCTCCGCCCTCGCTGCTGAGTTGTTCATGTGGTTGGATGTGCCGGAGGTGATGATGCTGTCCCTATTTCCTCCACGTTGCTGATGGAGCCCGCCTAGCCAGCTTTGGTTCCCTTCCGTTGCTGATTGCCCGCTTCGTCAGCTCTGTTTGCATTCCGTTGCTGCTGTGGTTGGATGTGATCATGATGCTTGGAGCCCGCCTCGCCAGCTGTGTATGGCTGCCCGTCCGTCCAGCCTAGGCTAGCTTTTGTTCCCCCGGCCCCGCCTAGTTTTCTCCGGCTGTTTGCCACCAGGAAAGCACGTGTGGCTCCTGTTGTTGCTAATATGAACTAATATCACACACTGGGGCACCCTCAACGGATCACTGCTGTGTCTACTCCCCCGGTGTGTTCAACTGCGGAAGACGCTTCATGTCAAGCTGCAAGAAGCCCTCAGAGCCGGACCTCCGCCTTATTTACAGGTCGGCTGCATGGGACTCACCGGCGAAGCGGCAAGTGCTGCCCTGATACTTCTCTCTACCCTCGCTTCAGCGCCTGGAGACAGCGCAGAAAAAAGCAAGCTGGGCCCTGCATGAGTGAAGCGTGGCTTCACGTCACGTCTCTGTACAGGTTGTAGACGGATTCCCTGTCCTCATGAGACAAAATTCTACTGGCAAAAGTGTCTCCCAGAAGTTCCGACCGCTACAGCAAACATTGACATGCCCGCTGCAAGAGACTCCACATTTCCGAAACGAGGGTCCAGTTCCAGTTGCACCTTACGGGTCTTGGGGTTGTGTCCTAGAGGCCCTCAATGAATCCAAACAGTAGTGTACAGCTCTGAGAATTTTCCAACTTCAAACTTCGGTTGATGGTGCTTGCATCGGCAGCGCATGCTTGAAGCGACTTGCTCAGCTAGCGAGTGCAGGAATAGTCAGGCATCGAAGTTGCCAGCCTACAGCTCTTGAGTGCAGATTTAGGGCGGTGCTGAGCACCTGTCACCTGCTGGCTTAAAGAAAGGTTGTTGTCAGCTGGGGGTTACCTGTCTAGGAAGCTGCCAACTCTTGGCTGTTCGAGAAGCAGGTGTTTCTGAGCAACTTATTTCATCTCAGCAAGATTCTGCCATAATGCCTGCTGTGCCTTCCGCTGGCCCTCTGCTACCAGGCCGGCCTTAGCCATCGGTGCTACCCGCTTGGACTCTTCAGTCAATGGGCCGAAATGACAGTCAGCTTTGGAGCTTACACGCGTGTCAAACCATCAGTCTACAAGTGCATGCTTAGCTAGTGACCGCTGCAAGTGCTGTGCATCACAGACCCTCCGAGTATAGGATTCATTATCTGCGCCTCCTCTTCCGAAATTTCATTTAGTCCACAGGCAGGCTGTCGAGGTGACGCCCCGATATACGTGCAGGCACCTCCCCAGATCCTTCGATGTCCGCCAGGTGTCGGCTGGGATATCCCAGGCCACGGCGGCTCAATCTTGCCTGACAAGGTGCAGCAGGCCGGGATCCTTTGAGGTCCCATGTCTAGGATTCAAGGTTGGAGAGTATGTTCGTGGGGTCGGGTCGGGTGTTTCAGTTAGATATTGCATGTTTAGGGTGTGAGATGTGCGATAATTGCAGATGAGAAGATGGGAGAAGCTTGCCCAAGGACGTGTTCCAAAGTTTCCGTGGAATACTTGGCGGCGCTTCACAGTTTGCTGTTCTCTGCGGTTCTCTGCGTATCTTTACTTGGCTTTGCCCTTGCCATGCTTCCACCTGTACTTCGCTACCAGGCTGGGTGTGCCTTTCGGTTCTGCATGGCTTGTTCCCTGGAACTCAGGCTCTCTTTAGGCACCCTGCCAATCCCCATGGTAGCGAAACATCCCATATAAGTATTTCTGTGATGCTGCTATCCATGCAATCAAACGGTTGCATTTTACATAATCGTCGCGCTGCATTATGAGATCATTGCCCGATCACTTGTAGATTATAGGAATTGATTTCCTGGCAGAATCCTCTTGTCAATCTACAGGTGGCTCCTCGTGCCGGCACGCCGGGCTACCTCCAGGCTAGCACCACACGTTTTTGAAAGGACAGTCGCCAGCTGCTACCAGAGTATCCTCACTCGCTGAGATACATCCGCATGCAAGCTTCTTTTAATTTCAAGCCTGAGCAATACCGAGGCTTGCTCTATTAGTTTGTAAGACCCACAGGCATCTACAAAATTAGACAACCCAACCTTTGCATGTTTGACTGTGCATCTGAAACAGGCCACGCGTAAGCTGCTGTGGAAGGCGCTGCCGCAGGGTGTGGGTTGCCTTTGCTTCAGAGCTTCCTGATCCTTTTGGCTTCTGAGCCAGTTGGGAATTCAGTGTGAACCCAATGAACCTCGCAAATTTGTTGCAGGCTGCAACGAGGGGTGCAATCCCGCACTACGTCAAGGCTCATCCAACTACTTTTGCCCGACATTGGGCTGGTGCTTCCAGCGACTGGGGCTTTGAGGGGAAGAATCCGTTGAAACAAGAGAGCTGAGATACACGTGAGAAGGGTGTGGGCACGGATGCTCGTCAACGAAGTCCAAGGCACAGCTGTACGGGGCACTTGTGGGCTATGCTTGCCATCCCAAGTAGCAGGCAGTTCGCCAGCTGGCACCTCCTACACCTCGCTGCCAGGCTTGATCGATGTGTGAGCCTGCTCTCCAGATTCTGTAGCTCCTGGCTTTGCACAACTGATCTTACATCAGACAGGCTCCGCGTGCTACAGCAGGCGCGCAATGCAAGATGGTTTGATGTCAGGAGCTGTCTGTGCTGGGTCGTCACACACCAAGCTCCGCATTGTCACCTTGTGCTACCTGGACTTCTTAGACGTTGCTGTAGATAGCTTCGTTCTGCACGGTCCAGTGACAGAGAGTCCATGCAAGAGTAATCAAAAGTATCTGTACAGTCTGTACAGTGACTATACTATAGTGCCTGCCGAAGTTCTGGCCATTGGCCAGATAGAATTTCTTGTGCCTTTTTGGGGCTCGCGTGCTCGAGACGCCGCCATGTCTGGGTTGTGCATCGGCACTAGTAACTAATCCCCAAGCAGGCGCCGTCGTGTGGGCGGTGCCAGCGAGGCCTCCCTCATTACAGTATTCCTTTATATTTTGTCTATTCGGCCCTGATTTGTTGAACCACAAGGCTTAGCTGCGGCAAGCCAACTCCGTTTGTTCTGGCATACGATCCATATTTTGGCATCCCTCCACATTCTTGACAGATGCTGTGAACGATCCAATCGGAAGGCACGAGGCTGGAGCGGCAGTGGCAGCAGCGCCGGCTGCAGCCTGTCGTGGATTCGGTTTCGTTGGGCTTGGCCATACCAGAATCAATTTGCTGCATGGTTGTTAATCCTGCGTATCATGAAGGAGGATTCCTAAACTTTGGGGTGGTTTGGAAGGCAAAGCTGTGAGGTTCTGCTGTCATCAAGTGTTAGCGTTCGGCACGGAGTCAACATGCAGCGCATCTGTTGGCATGGGGTTGAGCTTTCAAATGCTCGGTTGTACATGAGGGTGAAGGTGACAAGACAGCTTCCAGGTAGGCCTGCATGGGGCCAAAGCCATTAAATGCCAGTCCTGAACCTTAAGGTTCTGACAGATGCTCGAGTGCCAGGCGACGGCTGATGGTTTGCACAATTGGATCAGGTCCATACGGGGTTTCTGAAAATTACATGTCTTGCTGCCGGGCATTCTTCTTCTTGAGATTGTGTTTCGTTTTGTCTTGGGGTTCGGGGTCCCCTGCGTGCCTAGACTCCGGGTGTCCTGTGAACAATCGGTACAATTTTGTATGGCATGATCACTCATCAGGCAGAGCCTGGTACACATGACCACACGGGTACTTCATTGCTGATGCGCTCCACCCAGAACGAAGATGAATGCCGTGAAGCCTGGACTTCGTCCCAAAACCTGATTGAGTCTTGCTGCCCCGAGGCTTGGTCTAAGGCCTAGTACCCAACTTCCATACAAGATGCCAGATACCAGAACGCTGGGATACCCCAGCGGCCATGGCCGCTCTGTGACACTGCCAAAGGATCTCAAGAAGGCCAGGAACATTTGCCAGTGGATTCAGGGTGTGCTTGCAGTGGCCCACTCCTGCGATGAGGACTACCGTCAAAGTTCTTGGGTTACTTAGATAGTTCAAGCTTGCTTAAAGCCGCAAGCATGCAGAGACATTCAAAGCAGGCGTCATGCCGTGTCCATACGGTTGTGGCAGATTGTGTCACGCCCTCTAACACTCTGACACCAGTGTTGTTGCTAACTGTTGATACTAGCCGCTACTAGCCTATACCTTCCACATACATGTACTCCTACCAACAGGCCGTCAAACCCTCTGCAACGGGCCTCGAGCTGGAAAGCCAAAGCTGAAATCTAAAGCCTGGAGCAAACTTCGCTGGGTCTCTTATCAGGCCATGTTCTAGTTTTCAAGCCGCAATCTAGCCAACGGGTAGCTTGCCAGACTCTTGCTGATCTGCTGGCAAGGTGGTCCGACGCCGGCAGCGCCACGTCACGGAGTGGCGCTTTGCCGCTATCCCGTCAGTGGACGAAGATTCTGAGCTGCCAATGTGAGCCATAGTCTACACTCCTTGATTTTGATAAGGGGGTTTTCAACTCCAGGAGAAAGGAGTTTTGCTTATGGCTCATGTAGTTGGCACGGCTTCGAAGTGGGCCCTCGCTCGAGAGCATAGCAGGCAACTTTGCTGTTTAGACGGTTGGACTTTTGGCACCTTCCAACGTCAAAGTGCTTCAAAGTAATCGCTTCTCGCACATGCTTTCCAGCGGGGATCCAGGAATGGGAGTTCGCCGCTTCGAGATCGGGTGCTCCATGCTTGCTGTTTAAGCCTTCGACGCAGAACCATGGTCCATGGTAATATCGGCATTCCTTTGGACTCCAGATGTGCGGGCTGATTTCTGCCTTCGAGCTCACCCTCAGCGTGTCTGTGGCCTCTTTTTACACGTAGCTCCCGCAAGGGGATCAGACGAGACTGCTCTGCTCACGTCATCCGTAGGGGTGGGCTGAGGGCTTTAGGTTGATAACGTTTTTTGTTTTACGCGATGGTCCAGCTCGGCTACACATGCTTTGATGCTGGCCGCATGTTGCGCCGCTGCAGCGGCAAGAGACGTCTCCCGCTCCCAAGACGAGCATGGCGGGCTACGGAACTTCCTCGAGCTAATGTGCTGTGGAGTCCTTTGGCCTTCGCAACAACACACGCGCCTGGAGACAGCGCTGAAAAAGAGGGGCAGACATGTCGAGTGCGGCCGCAGGTTGGGTCCGACACCCACCCGGCACCCAGACAGAAACGTGTTCGACGAAGCTTGTTGCGTCAGCGATCTTTTGCAGTTCGCCCCTACTTGACGTGGTTCTGCACCTGTCTTGCTGCAATAGGGCTCCAGACTTTTCGCCCGGAACGGCCCAGGTCGAAGCGGTAAAAACTAATACTTCATGTAGCGCTTGCAGTCGCAGACCCTGCGGAGTCCCAAAGGTCCCAAGGCTTTGTACTCCGGGAATCTTGCGCATTCGAGCTACGTGCCGTTCTAAAGTCACCAAAGCTAGTGTAGCTAGTCTTTCGTTTCTATCTACGATAGTAGTGGAACCGGAATCTGTCAGAATCTGGGTGCGGACTGGATACATCAGGAAACCCCCCCCCTCCTGACTACATCAGGAAAACACCTCCCCCATCACCCCCACGCACGCACGAAACATCGGCCACGCCGACGTTTTCGCCTGTAAAAACCAATACAAACGGCATGTCGGTCTTCGCGAGTTCACGTCAAACGTCTAAAATGCACTGCAAAAACCAATACAAATGGAATGTCGGTCTTCGCGCGTTGACGTCCAACGTTTAGGATGCGGTGTATCCACCGATACTAACGGCATGCGCGTGCACAAAATATCGTCCACATCGACGTTTTCGCCACGTCGAATGCAGGATGTGCTGCAAAAACCTATACAAACGGCATGTCGGTCTTCGCGCGTTTACGTCAACGTCGGGGCCATCAGCAACAGTAGCAACAACAACATGAGCAATATCGTCAGCAACCATTTATGTACTCTCTGAACTAATATAAGAAAGATCAGCCGTCCCGCTACGTGGGGCAAAGCGCCTGCCCCCGTGACGTAGTTGAGGGACAGGGCCGCGGGGACGAAAGCTAGTTAGATTAAGGCGAATATTAAGCGTTAATAATCTGAGTCTTCTCTCGGGAGGGAGAAGTTATTTTATTGGCACTGAAGGAATTTCTTATTATTATTGCTATTTTTTCTATTATTAGATTTGCTGCTATGCTCCAATTATTCCCCACCCTCGCTGTGGGGTTATTAGATTTTAAATTCAGCTATTTCTCTTCACTTACTGAAACTACTTCCTGCAGCACTTAACCCCAGAAACTACCGGAGAATCTTTGGAGTACTTAATCTAAATAGACTACCGCGAGGGTCTCTGGAGTGCCTAATACTATAGACTACTGGAAGACTCGTCGAAATTTGCTATTGACTTGTGGGTCCGGAGAAACCTACAAATTGCCTGGGAGTTACAAATCAATAGTAAATTCCGGACTCGAAATCAATAGCAAATCGCGGGATTTGCTATTGATTTCTGGCCCGGAATTTGCTATTGATTTGTGGTTTCTTAATCAAGAATTCTAAATTAACAGCAAATTCCGGGGCCCGAAATTAATAGCAAATCCCGGGATTTGCTATTGATTTGTGGGCTCGGAGAACCCCTCAAATTGCCTGGGAACTCCAAATCAACAGGAAATTCCGGGCTAGAAATCAATACCAAATCCCGGGATTTGCTGTTGATTTGTGGGCCCGGAATTTGCTGTTGATTTGTGGTTTCCTAATCAAGAACTCCAAATCAACAGCAAATTTCGGGGCCCGAAATCAATAACAAATCCCGGGATTTGCTGTTGATTTGTGGGCCCGGAGAAACCTTGAAATTGCCTGGGAGCTCCAAATTAACAGCAAATTCCGGGCTAGAAATCAATAGCAAATCCCGGGATTTGCTATTGATTTGTGGGCCCGGAATTTGCTCTTGATTTATGGTTTCTTAATCAAGAACTCCAAACAACAGCAAATTTCGGGGCCCGAAATCAATAACAAATCCCGAGATTTGCTATTGATTTGTGGACCCGGAGAAACCTTCAAATTGCCTGGGAGCTCCAAATCAACAGCAAATTCCGGGCCGGAAATCAACAACAAATCCCGGGATTTGCTGTTGATTTGTGGGCCCGGAATTTGTTGTTGATTTGTTGTTGATTTGCCGTGTTCAAGACCGACAAACCAATAGAAATCTGCTGTTGATTTGTCGTTTTCAAGCCCAGAAACCAACAGAAATCTGCTGTTGATTTGTCGTTTTCAAGCCCACAAACCAATAGAAATCTGCTGTTGATTTGTCGTTTTCAAGCACCACAAATCAACAGAAATCTGCTGTTGATTTGTCGTTTTCAAGCCCACAAACCAACAGAAATCTGCTGTTGATTTGTCGTTTTCAAGCTCACAAACCAACAGGAATCTGCTGTTGATTTGTCGTTTTCAAGCCCACAGTATAATAGAAATCTGTTATTGATTTGTCGTTTTCAAGCCCCCCCCACAAATCAACAGAAATCTGCTGTTGATTTGTCGTTTTCAAGCCCACAAACCAACAGAAATCTGTTGTTGATTTGTCGTTTTCAAGCCACAAACCAACAGCGACTTTACTGTTGATTTGTCGTTTTCAAGTCCACAAACCAACAGCGATTTTGCTGTTGATTTGTCTGTCTGAACTGTTGGTTTGAATGCCCGAGATGACATAAAGAGTTGTTGTTAGAGGAAATATCTAATATATATCTTATGATTATCATGATATAAATTTCATTCAAAAATTTTATTTTCAATTTTCATTGATATTAAATTTGTCGGGTCGGGTTCGGCTAAGCTGAGAATAAGTGCCTGCTATTAGACATAAAAATTACAAATTCGTCAAGAATAGAAATATTATAATTTTCGAATATATTTTGCTGAAGATATTTCTATAGATTAAATATGCGACAATTATATCTGTTGATTGATATAATTTTCGATTAAATAGTAAGTGATTTTTCTTCTCGAGATATGAATTCGAATATATCTATATTTCTTGAAATTTCTTCTCTATCTCTATATATAAGTCATGTATGGTCGCTCGAAAGGAGGGAGGTGAGTGAGAGCGAGGTTTCTTTATCTACGAATTATATGAATTTATTTATTTTCATATAGAATTTATCAGCGTATTTGGTATATATTATATGCGCTACGTCTCTTCTTTAATTTTCTTTTTTTTCTTCTTGCTCTCTTCTTCTCTCTCTCTCTCTTCTCCCTCCTCCTCCCTCTCCCTCCCTCGCAAAAATTTACCTTGATTACCACATCTTTAAATCTTATAGTTGTTCAAGGCACTCCATTCTGTTGGTAATGAACATGGAGTGTGCCTCTTGAAATCATGAATTCGTTTGATGGAGAATTATATTGTAGCAGGAAGGAAATTATAACGTCATTTAAATCATTCTCTCTCTCTAGATCTCCTATACTCCTTGTGCCCTTCGTATCGTTGTCGTCCTTGTAGTAGTATTGCTGCTGCTGCTGCCGTTGTTGTTGGTGGCGGCGCAGCTGATATTATAAGTTATTCTTGTTCTAGTGGCTGTTATTGATGATGATGTTGTTGTTGCTGATGTTGTTGTTGCTGATGTTGTTGTTGCTGGTGCTGGTGCTGGTGCTGGTGCCGGTGCCGGTGCCTGGTGCTGGTGCTGGTGTTATTATTGTTGCTGCTGCTGTTATTATTATCATTGGTCCCGATATATCATGTGCATCATTTTCTTCAATATTTCCTGCCTTCGAAGTGCCTTTCGTATCGGTGCAATCGTTGTGGAGACGGTGTTGTTGTTGCTGTTGCCGGAGTTATTGATGATGGTGCAGCTATTACTATATTAGTCGTCGCTGGTGATCTGACTGATATTATTGATATTGATATTGTCGATATCATTATTGATATTATTTTTGTTATTATTGCTGCCGTTCTTATTTTTATCGTCGTTATTATTGCTTACGTCGTTTGGATTGGCTTTTTATGTTTTCTTATACTCGAAGTATTTTTCGTATCGATATTACCGTTATTTCCTGGGTCTGCGAGGGCATTTACATCGATTTTTATTGTTATTTCTTCTATTCGAAATATCTTTTATATCAATGCCGTCGTTATGATAGCGTTGCCGCTGCTGCTGCTGTTGGCGGTGCAGCTGTTGTTGTAATAGTTGTCGTTATGACGGGCTGCTATTTTGTTATTAATTTTAACGCTACGCTGCCCGCCTCGGCTGTTGAGGGCCAGGAGCACGGAAAGCTGCGGCTTTGTATTAGTCTACACCCAAAGAGCCGGAACAAGAAAGGTGAGCGGGCCAATAAATAGGAAAGAAATAAAAGACGTCAAAACAATAGCAAAAAGTGAGGGGGGTCGAGGAGGCAAAGGCCGACAAATCAAGTAAAATCAAGGGTAGCCTAGAAATCAAGAAAGAGAGAAAAAAAGAATTGACTAATATATGAAAAGATTACGAATCGGTATGTAATCTTACCCCATACGAAGCAGCAAACTCATTATTTAGAAATATAAACTATGGGACTATGGGAATCGATTCATATGCATAAAGGCATCATTATGGCAACTACGGAAATTACAAATGCATTATAATTATGATCGCAAAATCCAATCAATGGGTCAAGAGAATTCATACAATCCAAATAAGTAGCAGTTGTATTCCAACGAACTTATTGATTTGTTCTATAGTTCAAAGAAAACTGTAAAAACAGATTTCAGAATCGACAATCAAAGACTTAAAAACTCGCTAGAATCTCTTCATAGATACCAAGATTTAGCCAGGGGAAATGTGAAAAGCTTTGCAACTTCGGATATCTGCGCGGCAACCCCCATCTGTTGTAGTCTTTTTAGTGCCATCTAGCCAGCCGTCGTTTCGCCGAGGAACATGATGCTGTACCTTTTGCAGGAAATTACAGACTTTCCGATTGTTGGTGCTTCGCCGCAGGGCCGAGCCATCGAACGATGCACCGTCTGGTTCCAGGATACTTGCCGAATGCAAGAACACACACGAAGCTCCTAAAGAGGGCAGAGCCTGGCGGGAGCGCGACAGTTCGAAGCGGCCGGGAAGACCGTGGTCGGCAAGGAAATGAAGACCTGGCCAGAAAGGAACCGCACAAGTGCAGATAAGACCCAGCTTACAAAGCTTTCAAGTCAGAAGCGAGGGCGGCCTCGACGAAGTCACGATCGTCAATGGCGACCTGAAGAGCTAATTTTCGTGGTTGCGGCCCTGCCTTGGATCAGACGTGTCGTACACTGTGCGGTTTCTGATCATGCCCGTTCTATGGGGCTGAAGCTTCGCAGTTGAAGCTCCCTATCACCGAGCGAAATCTCATACCACGAAACATGGCAAATGGCGTCAGTGGTACACATTAACACGTTCCCACTTTGCCAGTGGCTGAAGCAGTCCGTGTGTCCATGTCAACGACCTCGGCCCGTTCTCCACGACTTGATTTTGGCAGTGCAAAGACTTCTCCCAGGCTGAAACACATCAACGCACTGTCCGAGGAGAACGCCCAACGTAAACAGCTGTCCGATCCATATCCCTGCACAGCTGTGAAAGGCAGAGGAACTGCCATGCTCTTTCGTGCGCTTTCCCACACTTCAGTGCAGCAAAGCTTACCCTCTCATGCAACAGCTGCGTGACGCTTACATCAGCCAAGGTGTGAAACGATTCGAAAAGTTCCGATCGCGTGAAAGCCCTCCTCCTCTACAGCACTGCCTTCCAGCACCCGAAGAATGTCAGGTAAGGTTACGCAGCCGCTTGAGCCTGAATTCTGCCAATTTCGCGACCGCCAGCGAAAAGAGCCTCAATTTGGGAAAGCACATCAATGTCTACGGTCGAAGTCGAGAAGAGAGAAAGGGCTTTCGGCGAAGGACCCCGAGTACGTGGCTCCGCCGGATGCAATGCCCCAGGAGTGATCAGCGCGGCCGATCGGCACAGTGAGGGAGGTCCACTCCTCGGCGATCTGCTGTACACACAGCATAAGTTCAGGATTGGCCCAGAGCATGACACACCTGTGGCTGCACTCAGTCGACAAATACTGGCACACGGTAGTGAGATCAAGCACGAAGCGCGAAGCACCCCTCGCCAAAGAAGGGTCGCGCAAACTCGTCCGCAAATGCTCTACAAGCCAGCACTGAGCGAGGCTCCTCAGAAACAAGGCCGACGTAGGACCTGAAATGAACAGGCCACTGCATGTGTTGCGAGGGCTGTTCACAAGAAACAAGCGACATGCTGCAGCTACAGCATGGGTCTCAAATCACTGGCAATATGTCACTGACTCCACCGCTATCGCTGGAATGGTTGGCATGCCCTGCAGCATTTGAAAAGTAAGTCCGGCGCCAATCCGAGCACAGCAGAACCTGTCGTCAACATGCCCCTAAGTCCGCTCCCTCACGCCTCACGCAGCCTGCAATGCTCTGCTTGGCACTTCGTTCCGCTCTCACAACCGCCTTCAGCTCCCAAGCGTGGCGCCCTGCACGGAAGCCCCGAGAGGCCCGGGCCGCCGCGGCGGAGGCGGCAGCCCTGCGTCCCAGCAAATTCCCGAAATCAGGCAGTCTAAACAAAGCTCGCAAGGAGTGCTGTATCCCGCTGGAACCAGGCACACTCGTTATCATGTTGAAACTACAGCGAAGCAATCCGTTCACGATACCTCGAGCTGCTGATGTGGAGCGTGGTCATATCATCCTCACGAGCTCGTGTGCAACGCTGCACCATACTGCACCACACTTCGGCAGGCCTAGAGGGAGTGTTATGCCGTTATGCCTCTCCTGAGCTGGTGCGCATTTTCTCGTCACGGTGAAGATCTGGATAGGGGCCCGTAAATGGCCTACATACCCAAATCTTCACACATGCATTCTGCGGTAAGGCCATGACACACTCTCCGTCTCTCTCTCTTCTCTTGCTCTCTCTCTCTCTCTCCCTCTCGCGCTTCTTGCTTTCTTTCTAAGGGTCTGGGGAAGGGGGTTTCCTCCCTCCCCTGCATCAAGCGCACCCCATTTCTGGAAGCAAAGAAGGCTAGGCATACGGTCCCACCTCAAGAGAACGAAAAGCAGGAAGCAATCGGAAACAAACAGCCCAGAGTGATGGTTATCTCCCCCCTTCAAGCCTCCAGCAAGGGAGATTTGCCTCTGCTTGGTGGCTTCACAGGATCTCACTCTGCCCCCAACAAAGTATCAAAGCCGATAACAGCTGAAACTTCATCTCTGTATGGTGGATTAGCAGGATCGTGCGCAAGCGACAAACATCAGGCCTCAGCCCCGTAGGCAACTCACACAACCACCTTCTCCTCACTCAAGTCAGCAGCCCAAGCTCTACAGCACTGTCAACGGCTCTTACATGGGCACTCTCTCTCTCTATCTCTCGCTCTCTGAATTCGGAGCATTGCATGACAGTATCTGCTGTCATCATGCAGGGTAGGGGATAAAGTGAAAGCCAACCGATTCCCATTCCTGTCCAGCACGCAAGCCTCAATCATGAAACAGATACTGCAAGAATCAGATAGACTCTCAATCTTCGCCATGCTAGCTGCCACACTTTCAGCCTCACCGACTTCGTGAGCGTGAAGCGGTTTTGACAATTGGTCAGGGCTCCTCTACGGCTGCCAGCCGATGCGCGACCTTCCTCACCAGCCGAACACGAGCTCCACAAGTAAGTCATGTGATGTCATGCTTGGACCGGTGCATGGCCCTGCCTGGACCAGCCAGGAGTTCTGGCTGAAGCACTCGCCGCGGCGGATGGCTGACAGGCCCGTGGAGGATTTTGAGTGGAAGGGGCAGTGCTCAATCGAGAGAAACGCAACAGCGAAGGAGTTTTCAGCAACAAGGTGCTCCGATGCCGAATCAAATCACGAATGACGGAGATCAAGTCGTTCTTGAGTGA
Source organism: Symbiodinium sp. clade A Y106 (assembly GCA_003297005.1). NCBI lineage: Eukaryota > Dinophyceae > Suessiales > Symbiodiniaceae > Symbiodinium > Symbiodinium sp. clade A. The sequence goes on from BGNK01003569.1 coordinate 47,409, forward strand.
ACCACAAATCCGGCTTGCACCTGGCTTGCGGCCGAAAGGAAAGTGGTGGTGGAGGCGACCTGCAGATTGTAGCCGGAGGGCAAGGCCTTAAACACGAGATGAATAATGTGACACAAAAGATATCAAGTGGCCATGCTTCGTCACCTTCTGAAGCACTGTGGACTACGAAAGGACAAGCCTGCTTTCCGGAACTGTGCGCCACCGACTACCTCACTTATGCAGCGGGTACCTGGCCCCTGGCCAGGCAGTCGATTCCTCTACACAGCCCAGAATCCCAGAACATGTCCTCTCCTCCGGAGCTGCACGCTGAGGCTCCGCGACAGCAGCAAATTCATCAGGCCCAGTCGTCGGGAAAGCGGAAAATGCCTTCAACTCCAGCACTGCCAGAACAACTCAGAATGGCAGCTTCTGTTGCTTCCTGTGCTTTCAGGCTTTGCGCTTTCCAAGGCTGTGCTACGCAGCTGAGCTGCATTCCTGCATTCGTGACGCTACTCGTTGCAAGTACTAAGTACAACATGCATTTCTGCCTGCGTCTCGGTGGCCGTGGCCGTCATGCCTGGGTTGAAGGCTTGCCCTTGGCTGAAACCATACCCTTATGAAGGCATGTTGCTGCTAGATCGCGCCTGAGGCACATGGACATGGACTTGTGATTGCAAGTCGGGAATTCCATTCTATCCACTGTCCTCCACGAAGCCGAGCTGCGACCCGCCGGAGGCGCATGAGGCGCCTGGCCGGCTGCCTCGGAGGCCTCGGCCTCGGCTCCGCCAGGCCCAGGCCCAGGCCCAGGCCAGGGCGGCGCCTCGCCGGCAGCCTGCTTAAAACCCGACGAAGCTCTTCTGCCTTCTCCTGCCTGAAAGAGCTGTGCCTGTCGGAGAGTGCGGAGCAGAGCGCCTGCAGACCTGGGATTACTCTCTGACCGGCCCCTGGGCAAGGCATGGGCGGCTTTCGGATCTCTCTGCCCAGCCACTGCATCAGAGAAGCGCCCAAAGGCTGCGAAGGATTCGTCGCGTCTGGAGCAGACGGGAAGGGGGCAGAAAGGACTGCAAGGGGCCTTCACTTCTCTGCTCTCTTTGCTATTGCTTGAGAGGAACAGTTTCGAAGGGGAAAACTGAAAATATAAAGACATCTTCGCAACCGCCGCAATGCCTATAAACCCCCCCCATCCCAAACCGAAAGTCAAACACGGGACCCCAAAAACCCAAAGGAGTGAAGCCAACCCAAGCCCTAATCGGAAGCCGAGAACCCCAAGGGGCCCAAGGAGTGAACCCAACCTGAGCGATGCCGAAAAGGAAATTCCAACACCAAAGGTGTTTGCCCGAGTGAGGATTGAACCCTATCAGATCCCAAAACGGAGCCGAGAATCCTAAGGAGTGAACCCGTGAACCCTACCCCCCTCAGCCCAAACCAGAAAGGCTGCAAAAGGAGGGCTTTAGTTCCAGACTGTAAAGACAAGAGCGCTAGCTGAAACAAGACACAGGCAAACACCTGGAACAAAGACACAAATGACACAAGTGGTCCAAGACCCTAGGAAGCTCCACGAAGCCGAACTTCCAGAGCTGAGTGCCTTCGTTCGTTTTCGGCCGGGCTGCTGCACTCGCAGCGGCCGCCGCAGCCACCTAGGAAGCGCTGGTGCTGGCTTCGCTGGCTGTTGTAGCGGGTCTGAGAAATTTCTTGCAAGCGAGTCATCAAGCAGATCTGACTTTCTTGATCGGGTGCACCAGCCCCGGAATGATTTTCGGCTGTTCATTTGGCGCGACGGCTGGCCTCCTGGAAGGCCTCCGTAAGGCCAAAGTACTCGACGAGGTGCCAGAACTGCTCTTCCTTTTCAGGTGGAACCTGCTGAGCACTTCGAATGACATCTCGGCCGGAAGTGGTTCTGGCCGGACTTGCTGACAAGACCCTTATTAAGCCCAGGCTTGATCTCGCCCCGCCCCCCACATGGGCTGGTTTCAGTTCCCATCACTGCACGCAATCCCTCGCAACACGAATTAAGTTCTTCGATGTCCAAGCGAACATGTCTCACGAATCGATCAAAGCCACTGCACCTTCGGCAAAGGGAAAGGGGCACGCTGGCTCTCGAAGCGCTTGGTCCGGAGGACGTTCAACAACCTTCACACGTCTGGCACATGCAAGAAGGGTTGCGGAAGCTGCGTGAGGTGATGCATGATTTTGTCTGCCAGAGGAGAGATTCCCTTTCAAAGCATGCCATGTCAAGACAGCCAAGGGTATGAGCACTCAAAGCAAGCTTACAATGATCAGAATCTCAAAGGGCTATGTAAGGAGTCCCGCGCCCCGATGGAAGTTCGGTCAGGCTGCAGCCGAAAGCACACTGGGTCGAAGTCCAGGAAGTAACGGCCGGCACCTCGGCTTTCTGTCGCTTCCGATATGGTGATGAACCAGCCATGCTGCTGAGCAACTGTCTTTCTCAATGCTCGCCTCCCACCGTCCGGAGAACAGGTTGGACAGGTAAGAATCCTGGGCAGCTCAAGCTTCGGGTGAAATTGTAGGCCCTACCAGGGCATGTTTTTTGGACCGTAGACAACTATCTTTTCCATAAGCCGTTGTACAACTTGACTTGGTCCGCCAGGTCGCATCGAAGACACATAGCGTGGACCTCCTGGTTGTGAAGACCTCTCCACCGACGTTCCTGGGCTTAGCCAGGTTCGACGGCTTTGAACATGGACGTAAGACCGTAAGATAGCCCGTGAACATTGCACACCTGCGAAGCAACGCACCCAATACGCGCGAGCCAACAGCCTGCGCCAGGGCACAGCGCGATGAGATCGTCCTCAGGTTCGCGGTGGCCGGTAAGGATCTGGAGTCTCTCCTGCAAGCGGGCCGAGGGCTTGCACCTGCCGTGCCCCTTGGCATCTGCATCGCAACTGGCAAATTCTACCGGCCCATCTCCCACTGCAGACCTGGTCGTAGCCCAGCGCACTCCGCTCTTCCTCGATCCTGGAGGGAGTAAGAACAGAAGCACGCTACGCTCTGCGTGTCAATCTGACACATAGAACACATAGAAGAGTGGAAGCAGCACATGCTGCGAGCAGGCAGAACTGAATACACAGAAGCAGTAGCAGCACACAGAGGAACACCCGCAGCAAATGTGTAGGGGCGAGAACACGATGAAGGAGTGGAAGCAGAGCAAAAAGGCCCAACTGGTGTGGGCAGTGGAAGACAACGAAGAGCACACTTTCAAGACAAAAAACGAGAACATGCAGATCGGAAACGCATCGAATCTCGCCGGACCTGTTGAGCACTGAGTTTGCGTTGAATCAGTTCTTCCCAAAACGTCCTGCCCTGGTCGGCTGTGGTAGCATTTATACAGCGGTACAGTGGTGGTAACAGTAGTCGCCATGGTTGCATTGCACAGCAGTAGTGGCAGCAAGGTCAGTCACGGAAGGAGCAGTCGCAGTAAGCCGTCTGATGGTGGTGACAGGGCCAGTGCTACCGTAGCCACCAATAACAACCAGGACAGGAGAGGGACATGCGACAGCAAGAGATTGCATCACCAAGCTGGCAAGCCCAAATATGCAAAGGCACGCCTAGGCGGATTGACGCAGTATGGCTTGTATAGCTTCGTATGAGAAAAACTCGTAGCGCCGCAGCATCGAATATCTCAAAGACGCCCTGGAGCCCTCGGCTGGTCCTGAGCTGTCTTCCTCGCAACTCCTGCATAGTGCCCCATACTTTCCAAACCACAACTTCGTGCGAAGCTGCAGCAGTAGATTAGATTGCCTTGGAATCCCGACGCTACCTTTCGTGAGTCAGAGGCCTGCAGCTACTCCCAGCTCCCCATCCCTTCGACCGGCGTCCTCCGCAAGCCCACGTCGCTCTTCCTCCAAAGCCTCAGCATGAGCTCCGCAAGCAAGCAGCGAACAAGCGCCCCACGGCGGACCATGTCCATGCGTGGAAGATCGCACCCTCTCTTGGCCTGAGGCGTGCCGTAAACCGCCCGACTTCTTTTTTCCGACCTCTGCACTCGACTGAAAAAACCATCGGCTTCGCCCCAGAAGGATAGCACTCGACGAAACTCCTTCCAGAGGCCGGCTGTTAGCTGTGAGCTCCTGCCTACGATAGCTCTAGAAGTTGTTCTGCCTTGGGAGGCCGTGTCACACCAGGCTTCGGCGCTTCAGTACTTGCTGTCTGTCCAACTACCTAAGGATTTAAGTACCTTTTGGGAATGTCCTCGTCTGGGAGATGAAGCAGCAGCAAGAGCACCTGTCCATGCAGTCGGATCACAAAGCCTCCTCGTCATTTACTTATTACACTTCAGGCTATCTACGGATTGTACATCAGCACAAACCTGCTGTGCCCAATAACTCATTCATGACATCTGGCAACTGCCTCTGAAAGAAACATACTGCAGAGCCTGCCGATCAGGGTCCACGTGCTGTGCCATCATCGTCGTAGTTGAAGCTCCTCGCACCGCTGCGTCTCCGGAGTGATATGTAAGTCAGACATTGCACATGGGCTCAAACGACCAGACGAGAATCATCGCACAACATCAGGCGACGCGGTGGACATGCAAAACAAATCCACCCAGCCATACCCAATTGTATCCAAACAGTCATTCCGTCGGACGTAAACCTAGACATGCTTTCTGCAGCTGTAATTAGTCAGTCTTACTTAAGTCTGGGTCATTCCGCAACCATTCAGACCCGCAAGTCGCCCACAGCACAGAAGCTGCCCACACAAAGTCGCATCACAACACACCGCCGCAGAGTGGGTCCTGAATGGCGTCGAAGGTCCACGTGCTCGTCAAGCTTTGCTGCTGCAGACGCCTCGCAGCCATCCTGTGCTGGCTAAGCCCTGCTACATGCTACGGCAGGGGTACAACCTAAGCAAAACATGATGGCTTGGGTGAGGGAGATTACTCCTGGCAAAGCACTGCTTGCTGTCTGCTTCCAGGTTCTTCTAACACCTTCTAACTTGGGCCGACACCTCAGCCTCCCACACCCCTCGCAGCGTGGCGCGGCCCAGTGCGGTGAGCGCACGCGGCACGGCGATCGCCCCTTTGTGACACGACCAGAGGTGCTTTGACAAGACATTTCAAAGCACGGGAACGGCGTTCAGGAGGGACCTTCGTGACCAACATTGCAGTGCTGCCCTGGGTGCTGCGAGATCTCCATGCTGATGACACCTTTCAGTTTCCTGCGTCAATGCAAGAAGCACCAAACCTGCAAGGCTGTATTCAGCAGGTCTTGTGAGCTCGTCAATCTGCAAGGTTCTGCCAAGGTGCGGTGCCATGCCCAGGGATCCAGCCTGGAATTCTGACACAGGAGGCCGCCAGATTGCCAAGCAAAGAAGCCGCCTCGGGGCCCCGGCCTCCGGACTAAGAAGATGGCATGGCACTGGACATCACAGATCAGCAAGCCATAGCCTCAGAGCCAATGGTTTGTTGCAAGAGGTAGGCTTGCTTTCGTCGGACGAAAGGGGTGCTCGCCCCGGACACATCGCTCCCTCGACTGGCATTGCTTCTTGCAGCTGGTCGGGAAAGGAACGTGTGGGGGGGCCGGTTAACGACGAAGCAATCAGAGAGGTGATTCCTATCAACTTTGTAGCAGATTATCCGTGCGGCCCTAGTTCAAACGCGTCCAAACACCTGCAAACGAAAACGCAGAACCTTGAGCCTCCAAGCCTCCAAGCTTCGTCCGAAGTGCCAGGCACCCAGCACAGGCCTTGTGGCCTCGCCAGCTGTGCAGCCAAGGCAGGGCCATCTGCACCGAGGCCCAAAGAAAGAGGTGGGCTTCTGACTGCTGCCTTACTTTCGTCTAGCACTCTAGCAGCTCTAGCATAAACTGAATCCAGCGGCTAGACAAAACCAGTTTAAGAACAAGGTAAGGACAGTGGTACTGTACAAAGACTGGGGACGTGCGCCGCGAGTTCACGTGCTTCGGTGGTCAGGCTTGCTCGGGAGGAGTGTCGTGCATCGTTGACAGGCTCAGGATGGCTGAAAGCCACAACAGGATCGTTAAAATGAACCCGTGAGAGGTTTGAACGTCTTTGGTGACTCTTAGTCTTGGTGTGATCCGGGCCTGCTCGACTCTCGCGGAAATGCACGACTGGGACCACATAGACTTTGTCAGGAATGTGCATGCGCAACAGAGCACGCAGGGCAACACTGACAGTGTAACAGCAGTTCCTGCAGCAACGAGACCAGGATACATCCACGCATTCCATTGTTCTGCGAGATGGTTGCGCGCACTCCCGTTTGGCACAGCCGACCCTCACCAGCATCCACCACACAGGAACCACATGGAGCCCTTCCAAACCCCAGAACTTGGATGTCTCAAGCCTCAGAAATCAGATGACCCCCAGCCCCGAGCCCGAGCTTCCAGCATACGTGCCCTTTTCCAAGCCCTGGCCTGACGGCGGCGGTGCTATATATATGCAAGCTCTTGACAACAAGTCCGCTGACAGGGAAGGTTCAAACGATGCGTAGCGCACATGAAAAGGGATGATTGATGCGCTTCGGCTCGAAACCCCAAAGCACACCTACCCTGTTAAGCCCAAAAACCTCACAGCTCTGGGCCCTAAAAATTACAGACTGCTTTTCGTCACTTCCACATTAGGTCTGAAGACTTGGTCCGTCGAGCTCGATGATATGCGACGAGGGACCACACACCATCCACGTTCGGAATGAGATGACGGGGCAAAGGCAGGCTGGCGCTCTCACCTGCAAGGCGAATCACAAAAGAACGAGAGTTCTCAATTTGGTGGGGGTCGAAGCTTGAAGCCTAGGGGGGGTGACCACCACCCCCCTCACCTCCCTCCTATTCAGGCCCTGCACCACCAGCACACCGCCACCCCCACCCAATCCCCAAATCACCCCCCACTACCACCTCCCCCGCCACATATCACCCCCCACTACCAGCTCTACCACCCCCTCCCCCTCCCCAACCCTGCTGCTAATACAGTGACACTGCTGCCACTACCGCGACAATCACGACTGTCATTGCCTAGTTCTGCAGCGACAAGTCCGACCAGTTCTGCTAGTTCTACTAGTTCTGCTGCTGCTGCTGCTACTACAACTACTACTGCTACTACTGTACTACTACGCTCTCTGGAATCTCAGAGAGGGGAGGATGAGGGGGGGGGTGGTACGTCCACCCGCCTTGAATCAGGGCGGGGTGGGGTTGGTGGTAAGTTGTTGGTGTGTAGTGGACGGTTTTTTGGAAGAGGGGGGTGTAATAACGTCCCCCCCCCTTGGTGAGAGGAAGCGGGTGGTAGTCACCCCCCTTCAGGCTGCAGCAGCGGAGACCAGGTGGCGGAGAACTAGCAAAAGAACCAGGCTTGCACAGGTCTGGCTTCGATCCACGTAGACACTGACATCAGCCAACCCCCGCTCTCCAGGCTGCAAAGCTGTGTCATGCCAAGAACATCAGCAAAAGGAGCTTGTTCTGTTGTGCAACCATTGGGGCATCGGCCTGTGCCCGCGCAAGTGCCCCAGTTCCACTCGATGCTCGCACTTGGGCGGAACTGCAGCACCTGCCCAAGCCCAGCTGCTCGGAGTCTGGATTTAGGGTTTCCGTGTGGAACGTCCCAACTGTAAGAAAGGGATGCTACAGGTTCCGTATTTATGACCCAGCGCAATGCGGCACAAATACGTATGCATCGTGCGGAATTGCGATATGTTGGATTCGAACATGATCTCAGGGCTACGCTGCTTACATCATGTCGCTTGTCCCCGGCTTGTGCTTCTTCTGCCTCCGAACTGCGGCCCTCTGCGATGAAGGCCGTGCCTTCGAAGTTGAAGAAACAAGTCATCCGCCCCGCCAGGAAAGATATGATTACAGCACTGGTTGATGCAAGACATGTACCACTGACATCCCAGTGCCTTTGCTTGCAGTTCTTGTCCGTTGCTAAGCTTGATGCGCTATCCGTCGTTTGTTCGTTGCTGCGCAGAGGATTCCATGACAGGTAAGAACAACGACTATGATGGCAAATCAATGTGTCGAAAGCTGCAGCAAGGCTCCTTGAGGCGTCAGTGCCAAGCCGTCGGGGGCATCCACTGCAGAAGACCTAGGGGAACTTCAAAACTTAAGGTCCTCTGCCATTCGCTCGCCGGGGTGCAACAACCTCAAACTCAAAGCTCCCAAGTCAAGGCAGTGCCAAGTCGCAAGGTGATCAGCTTGCCTGTAGATCGCTCTAACATTCGCAATGCACGGTTCCTCGCCATGTCAAGGCATTCAGCCAAAAGATACCACGGTATGTGCGACTTGCTGTGATGGCGCCCTGCTTCTAAGAAAATGATGTCGCCCGTCTTGGACACCTTGGGCACGAGAATGCACAGGAGTCGGCTTTTGGGACACTTGCAATCGTATTTAGCTCATGGGCGCGCAGCCGACCAGATTAGCCCTCCAAAGCGCCGAGGCCTTCTGCATCACACTCTATTTGTATCATGGCTAGGAGCCTTCACCTTGAGAGGGTTATTGATCGCGGCGTGCAGAGCTGGAGCTTCGGAAACCAAGGGGCCAGGTTGACCTCAAAGAACGCTACAGCGGCAAGGCATGTTTTGAGATCGGAAAACACAGCTTGAAGGCTTCCGGCAGCTTCCTGCTTGGACCTAGTACACCTGTGTACCACTTGAAACATCTTGAAACTATCACATCAGAGAGGTTGGAGTTACAAGTCGTCGATGAGCGTCCAGTTCCCGCCACCACCTTGAAGGATGCTGGCATTTGTCCTCGGTCTATCCTATCCTCTCACTCCCGCATTCGCCTCTTCGATGTACCTTGATTGCGACATGGGCTCTGGCACCGGCACCATCGAAATATTGCCCGCTTCCGGTCCTCAGGAACTGCATCGTGAAGTCGCGCAGGGTTGAAGATGAAAATGGCCCTGGGCGCCCCGCTCGTGCAGCGGCACTTCAAGAAGCAAATGCCCACTGTGCACGGCAACAACGAGGCACCTCAAGACTTGCTATTTCGACACGGCTTCTGAGCTCAGGGACTCGGTGATCGAAATGGTTATGGAAGCCCGCGCAGCGAAGCTATCACATCTGCGTGGCACGTGATGTCACGAGAAGACAATGCCCGCAAGAAAGAGTCATACATGCCAAAACAAACGGGAGACTACCATCTGCTACCAGCATCTACCACAGCAAACCGAACCGTGAAATCACGCTCACGACTCATTGCAAGCTGGCAACTGCCCGACTGTCGAGAACGCAATGCCACCAAGACCATATTCGCTTTGGAACACCTGATCTTACAGAACCTCAAAGGATAGCGGATAGCGTCAGGATGCAACCCAACATTCTGTATGGACGGCCGCATCGGGTGACAAATCCTTACCAGGCCACAGTTCGCATTGTTGGTGGCTTCCGCGCTAAATCCAAAGCCCTGCGCAGCAGGGTACTCAGCCGTTGTGACCCATCACGACAGTGCAAGCAGTCTTTCCATTTCTTCCTTTACATCCCGCCATTCGAAGCCACAGGCGTAAGATGTTGATGTCGACGTTGTGACATTCCAAAAATACCTGTCCCGGCAATGGCCCCACAGCATAGAGTTCGCAAACCTCAGCTTACGATATGCTTGCGACATACGTGTAATTAGCAGTTGCAACTTTGTCAAATATGTCACATTATGTCACATATCCAAATCTGTTGAAGACGGGTGGCATACAGCGTCATCTCGTCATCCGATAAGGCAACGTCGTGAGGGTATTCCTTACCAGCGAATTCAGCCGTCTACAGCTGACTTCTGAAAGGGTAACACGCAAAAAATTGGCATGTTGCTCGACACGCGGTCAACATTGGCAGATCTGGGTGGTACATCTGCGACACAGCCGTGTCTTTGATCATTGCAAAGCCCCACTTCGCCATCTTACACGGGATGCCCGAAAGTAACGAGAACCAGCGCTGTACGACGTGACATAGAACACAAGAGGCACTCGACTCCAACTGTGGCACGGATAGTGTATAAAAAACCGGCGATGTTTGCTGCCATCCATCTTGTGTTGCAAGTGGGTTTTGTAAGGTTATTTTAACTTAACATGGCCAGTTTCCAGCGCTGCCATGCTCCCATCACATCCGTCTCCTGGCCAGCCCGGGCCTGTGCAGGTGGAGTTGACAAGCACAATGCCCCATGCAGTCGACAACGCCTGCACTGCCACCACGAAGGCCCTGTTGGCCAGCCACTACGCGAGGCACTTGTCCAGGTATGCAACCCCATACCTAAGTTGTTTCGCACGATTTCTCTACCCAAGCCGAGACCATAGTCACCGTTGCCACATGTGGCTGATACGATATACCCAGCCCTCAAGCCCTAGGCGCCGAACGCAATGCTGCGACATGTCGGCCACGTACAAGGCACCTGTGTCCTCAAGCTCCGAACGATGATGGGAAATGGTCTACGAAAGGTGTACATCTCAGACATCTCATCTTATCTTCGATACGAACAATATACGCGCTGTTACACAAATTAATGCACTCGCAGAAACTATGATGTTGGCGGTGGCGTGTAATGTGTGGAAACAAAAACCACCGTTCAGCAAACCTTACAGGACATGTGTGGGCCCATGACCCATGTGGCAAAAATTTGTAAAAGTCCCAACCTTGGCCCACGCAACGGCGCGAGGGCTGCGCATGTCGGCTTCCGGTGACTTGGTGGTACAGGGAAGCACGCGACCTCTGCACAGCTTAACCCGTGCATCCAAGCGACAGTGCAAATGACCATTTCCAACCATGTCGGGAATCGATCTGCCAAACCCTGTCCACAGCACGGTTGATTCACGTTCTGTCACGGTAGCCAACCTAAGTATGGGCCCCAACAGCACTCCCCACCAAATCCCATGAAGCTGGCGAAGGAAGGCGACGGAGAAGTCAGCAGGAACGTCACTGAGAAGTGGAGCATGGCAGTCTAGCCGTCTAGATTGGAGGTGCTATCGAAGAACAAGCACAACCAAGACCATACCGACTCTCACTTTCGCACAATGCAGGCAAAGCTCCGAGGCTGCACATATGAGGCGTGCAGCAAGTCCGGCGGGAGGGGTCGGTACTGTAGGGGGGTTCGGCGGGCCGGCGGGCTGGGTCACTAAGCTCGCGCGCATCTCTACGCCTGCCTGCCGCAACGAATTCCTGCCTAACGGATGACAGCTCACCGATGCATGCGAGCTGCAGTGAAAGTCTTTTTGCTAGGGCATGCGATGGCATGCGTCATGAGTATGCGTCATGCAGGACGTCCTGCAAAGTCGGTGCCTGTGCACCAGGCATGGGGGTGGCGATGGGCGAAGACCCGAGCAAAGTGGCAGCAAGGGTGTTTTGCACAGCATGCACAGCCACGCTTAACAGGCGCCCGCCACGAGCTGAGCTACTAGTGCGAGTCGGAGCGATTCGTCGTTCCACCCGCCGGTTTCGCACGCGCGCATGCACAGCGTCTGTGGTCCTCGCCGGAGGAGCTCAGGGCAGGCAGCGCGCTTGCGGCGTTCTGCGACGGCGCGGGCAGCACCGTCCCTAGTGGTCGCAGAAGGCTGTAGGCGCCCTTCGCGTGCCAGCGCCGAGTCCAGGGTCACCGTCGCAACATAACGCGGGTGGCGCCGTAGGCTCCGCCCTGCCAGTGGCAGTTGGGGGGGCCGCATAATGAACGCAGCCTGCGCTTCGGGCAGGAATTTGCAGGTAGGGAGCCCATGCACCACGGAAAAATGCATGAAATCGAACACGGAGCTGTGTTTTGGGCAATGCCCAATCCCAACAAGCCGGGGGCAAAACAGGAATTACCGTGGTACCCAAGTCAAGCATCGCCTCGCCTCGCTGCGGCTACTCGTCCGTACCGAAAAGACTTTAAGCACAAGATTGGTTTGGACATCCTTGAACATGACTGCAAACATGATTGAAAGTTCGAAAGCCATGCTTCACCGGTCACGTTGTTTGTGTGTGTGTGTGTGTTGTGATGTGTTGTGTGGGTGCGGGCGGGTTTGCAGTGCAATGTGCACGAGCGTGGGTATATGTTGCAGAGGGTGCGGAAGTGCCGATGTGGATGCAACAAGTGCTCGTGCTGAACAGGCTGAACACAACATGGCACAACAAATGCGGGTGCGCGCTGGGTTTCAAGACCCACCGAGTCTATCTATCCTATTTTTCACACACCTGAAAAGTCCACGACTCCAGCTAGTGCAATGTCGACCAGCTCGGCCCCGCTGCTCGCGGTCAAGCTCTGGGCCCGGCCGCTGGCGCGTGTCGCGGCGCGTGCGCGGGCTTCCAAGCGCCGTGCCCGCAGCATGGCACCGGCGTGTGCTGCGGCACAGGGCATCCGCAGCAACACAAGGGTCGCATCACAGTAGTACAGTGCTCCTCCCGTATTGTTGCTCCGTATAGCTCCAACTCAAACAGTGCCATTAGTACATTAGGCATACTAACATCGGGCGACGGCATCTGCAGGAGGCACGGCCTGGAAGAGAGCTAAAACCAGATAAACCAACGTGCGGCAGCGAGGACCTTCACTAGGTCTGGCACGGCCCGCCGTCGCATCGCTGAGGGGAGGCCTTCTGCCCTGCGCGCAAAAGCGGGAACTCCACGCCGGCTGTGCTGGGGAACATCATTTGCACCAAACGGATCTGAAAGGCATAATTAACAGGACACCGTTTTTTTCGAAAATTGGATGCCTGAGGCACAGTACGCAAAGAAGCTACAATTATGTCGTCCGCATCCTATCTCCTCCTGGGATTCTGGGATATCAATAAAACGTAGAAAAAACGTAAACATAAACGCACAAAAAAAGGTAACAGCAAACGCACAATGCACAAACAAACGCAAAAAAACCTAGCACAAAACGTAACGCCACACAAAAAACCCACAAACAAACGCACAAAAAACGTAAAGAAAAACGTGACATCACGGAAAAAACCAAGACACAAACGCAGAAAAAACCTAGAAAAAACGTAACACTCCACGTGAAAAAGCGCACAAACAAACGCACAAAACACCTAGCACAAGCATAACATTACGCAAAAAACCCACAGCAACGAGAGAAGCCGGACAGCTTCTGACAGCAGAGCGGGTTTAGGGTTTAGGGACAGCTGGTGACAGAAAGCAGCAATAAGGCGGGCGAAGCGGGCTTTGAGATGTGCGTTTGGAGCGTTTCGTTGTTTGCCAAGGCTGAGAGTTCCAAAGCCAGGGCTTTGAGATGTACGTTTTGAGCGTTTTGGTTAGTTGCAAGAATGGAAAGCTCGAAAGACAGGGATTTCACATGGTCAGCGGCGACACAAGGGTCGCGTCGCAGCATAAGGCTCCTCCAATAGGCGATGCTCCGTAGATCACCAAGTCAAGACGGCGTCTGTCGCCTGGCGCAACGCCAGGAGCAGTGGTGTTGGAGAGCCATTGCTGCGGGACTACCTGACCGTCTGCCCCAACGGTTTCGCGCGCGACCCTCACGCACGCCCGTTCGATGATCTTTGCTCGCCGAGCCAAGAGCCCAGTGCGAGGGCAGGCCACGGCATGGTCGCCGAAGACGTCGACGAGCCCGCCGCATCCGGGAGAGGGGCCGCACCGCTTTGGACGGAGGGGGAGTAGGAGGCGCACACGGCGATGCAAGGCAAGCTGCATTGCTTGCAGAAACAGTGTTGTGGCTGGCTCGGCCGGGATGGCGGTTAACCAGGCACCCGCGTGCGGCCCAACTTCAGAGCGCAAGAGCGCGCAGGCGCTGGGCGGCATACCTGGTAGCAACTTCTGCTCGCGGGAGTGTAGGTTGCGAGTTCGCGACGCACGGTGCTGCCAGCCATGCGGCCAGTCGCCTAGGCCCCTGTCAATCACTGCTGGTGGGCGGGCGCCATCCGCGATTGCTCGCCAGGACGGGCACTCCTGCCAGCCTTCAGCTTGAAGCAGGTNGGGCGCCATCCGCGATTGCTCGCCAGGACGGGCACTCCTGCCAGCCTTCAGCTTGAAGCAGGTTGCGTGCCACCGCTGCGCTACGGAGGCACGTCGCTTCTGTGTCCCTTCCCTCCAGCTGGCGGACGCATGCCTCGGCCAAAGCCGGGGTGCGCTCGCCAATTACAGGGATTGCGTCAGCCCATGCCGCCCAGTACGCTGCGGGCGCGGTACGGACCGTCCTGGCTAGGCCAAGGCCGCCGAGCGACGCTGGGAGAGTCGCCAATTTCCGTGCGCCGTCCGCCTCAACTCCGCCGAGGCAGGCCTGCAAGGTCTCCCACACGGCGTCGTCTTGAGCTTGGGCGTAGCCGGCTATATCACGCACATTGCAAGTCAGGGAGGCGAGGCAATTGGCTCAAAAGCTCTTGTTCAGTGTGCACCCGGCTTTCCGCCCATGATGCGATGAAACGTGGGTGGCCGATAGGTGTGCCCAAGACCTTCAAGCCGCGTTCGGAAGACGGCTTGTTTCCCCGCCACACACCAGCGCCGAGCTCGGCGATTCCTGGTCGGAGTTCTCCGCCGGCATGACTGTACACCCGAGTCTTGCCGTCGTTGGAAGCTATGCCGCATCCTTCCTGCACTGCCTGCACCACGGTGTCCCGAGCCTCACGTGCACGCTCCCGCGTGGTCAAGACGTACAAGTCGTCGAGGAAGGCCAGGAGGCGCTCAGATGAATGGATTGCGGACGACGCCTGGCATAAAGCCGCATGCTGGCCAAGGGCGAAAAGCGCCGGAGCCAGCGGGTCGCCTTGTTTGCACCCCTCTGTTTGAGCGATATCGCAGCAGTGCCCCGACTCGTCCCACCAGCAGTACGTGGAAGGACGGCCGTAACAAAGCCTGACGAAAGGGAGGAGCTCGGGCGCGGCGGACTTGAGCGCAGTTAGAAACGAGGTGCGTGAGATGCTGTCGTAGGCGCTCCGCGCATCCAGTGACACCAGCACCTGGTTTGGGTCCTGGTCCAAGGCCACACGGACATGGGCCACCAGTGCATCCATGCCCGCTCTCGCTTGCAAAGCGAATTGGTCAGGGCGTGGCTCTGTCGAAGGTTGTCGCCCAACCCTTCGCTAAGGCACGCGACACTAGGCAGCGGAAAACGTCGCCTGTCGCTATGCCATGCACTCCACCATCTGGCTTCCTGAGAGCAGTGAGGCGAGCTAACGCCAGTCCCGGGCCGAGCTGGAGGGGATTGCTCGACTGGTAGTCTGCAACGTCGGACGGCACTGCCGTGCACGGTCGCGGAGGGCGGCGAGCGGGGTCTGCCAACAGACGCCAAGTGGCCTCGGTATCCCGGGTGCGAGCTCAGCAGCGGTGAGAAGGTGGCGGGCCCTGGAGAGCTCGGCGCACGCTTGTTCGCGTTTTCGCTCGGCCATGGCATCGATGCTGGCGCCCTGCTTACGCAGCGGATTGGGTCGCCGTGCTGCGACTAGCAACTGCACCCATTCTCCAGTTCCTCGCGCCCCTGTGCTCCGTGAAGCTGCGTGCAAGCCAGAATCATGCGCGGCGCGAGGAGAAACAACTTCCACGCGCGAGACGCAGGGGCGTCGTCAAGGGCCGGCGTGCGCTCTGACGAGTCGCGGAGCTGTTGCAGGGCCGTGGTCACCGCTGCCCGCACGGCGGCTCGCATGAAGGGCGGCACGTCCTGTAGCGTAGGCACCGGACATCGGAGCTCTTCGGCCAAGTCCCCCGTGTCCAAGGCCAGCCATGCCGCATCGGGGACTCCGGCTGGCGTCGCATTTGCAGCAGCGTCGTGGTCTCCGGCTGCTGGCGGGCAGGCAGGGACACGTTCGTCAGTGCACTCACTGGGCGCAGGGGTTGGCGCCGCGCGTGCTGCGGAGNCGTGTGGCGGGCATGGCGAGCGGTTGGAGTTCGTGCCGGGCATCGTTCGCCAGACTCTGTGCAGCCGCGGCCGCAGTCGCACCCGCGATACCCGCGTAGGACTCGAGAAAAGCTGCTTGCGCTGCCGCTGTGAGGTAGCCGTCGGGGGCCATGCAAAGCAACAGTGCGGCCGATAGGGGCAACGGGGCGTCGGGCATGGCGGAGAGGGCTGACGCCGATGCTCGATCCGCCGCGGAAATGTCCCGGAGAGCGTCATGGGCTTCGCACTCGGCGACGGCGAGCAAGGTCTGGGCGAGCCCTGACGGCAGCACTGGCGCGGTATACGTTGCAAAGGGTGCGGGCTCTCGTGCAACAATGTGGATGCAACAAGTGCTCGTGCTGAACACAACATGGCACAACAAAAGCAGAAGCTACCCCAGCATTGAAGCGAATGGAAACTATAAGTACGTGCTGGTTTATTCCCACGGACCGTTTCACCAACGTCCATAGCAGCTCGGTCCCTGTGCAAAAGCCCAAAGCCAAGGCAACAGTCTACGGCAAAGAGCGGCAAAGGCGGCACGCGCAGAGTGCATTCACGCCACACGGCTGGCGAGCGGGGGTTGGGAAGGCGAGTCGGCGAGGATGTCGCTCAGAGGTGGTAGCTCCCCGGCAACATTGGCCGCGCCAGCGCGGGGCAAGGACAACACGCTGGCTGCGAAAGAGCTTGCGGCTGCAAAGGAGAGGAGCGCAGACCACCGGAGAGTGAAAGCCGAGATGGCGGCAGCACGTGGGGGTAGCGGCACAGACCGCTGGGTTTTAAGACGTGTGATTACATGCCGCACGAAACTCTGCGTTGACCTCCAACCAAAACCCGCCGCTGCCAGGGGAGGCCGAAACACGAAACTGATGCAAAGTTTTTTCCGCCTGCGCCGACGACGACTCAGCGAGTCCAGCTAGTGCAATGGCGACCAGCTCGGCCCCACTGCTCGCGGTCAAGCTCTGGGCCCGGCCACTGGCTTGCGTGTCGCGGCGCGTGCGCGGGCTTCCAAGCGCCGTGCTCGCAGCATCGCGCCGGCGTGCGCTGCGGCACAGGGCATCCGCAGCAACACAAGGTCGCATCACAGCACAAACCTTCACTAGGTCTGGCGTACGGCCCGCCGTCGCTTCGCTGAGGGGAGGCCTTCTGCCCTGCGCGCAAACACGGGAACTCCACGCCGCCTGTGGTGGGGAACATCATTTGCATAATTAGCAGGACACCATTTTTTCTAAAATTTGATGCCTGAGGCACTGTACGCAAAGAAAGTACAAGTTGGACCAATGCTCGGAGCAAGGAAAGCTTCTCTTAGGGGGGCTCTACCTCAAAAAGGTGCCGCGCAAGGTTGGTTCAGGCGATGGCGGGGTCTGCGAAGTATGGCTGTGCATAACGCACTTACTTGCTGCCGCACTCGCGGCGCGCGCTTGTGCAAGGAGAAAATGGATGGCTGTGGGTTCAGGGCCTCAGCGGCCACCAGTCTCGACAGCGAAGACCACAAAGTGGCAGCGCGGCGAGCGCGACGACTCGGGGATAGGTGTCGCGACGTTTGCGCCATGTTGCGAGCTGAAGAGCGAAGCCGGGTCGAGAGTCGGCCGCCCTGCTGCAGCTCGCCGTGGCGAGTGACGGGGCTGACGCAGGCGGTATCGACAGCAAGCTGGGCCCCGTCGGGCGACAGTTCGCTCGAGCGGAACAGCGGAACGGCGGCGGGAAGCCAAGGCGCCGGAGTTGGCACATGCTGCTCGATGGTCGCCGAACAGGTCAAGCATGGTCAAGCAGCCACGGCATGCACAGACTCGCGGGGCGAGTGGCACTCGGAGCAGGAGCACGGAACTCTGCGGAGGGATGGTGACTGCTTCGTGTGTCAGGCGGGCCGTGAAGCAGCACGCGGCGTGCGGCCCTCGCATGGGACAGCAGCAACGCCCGAGATGCAAGGGGCAAGGTGGCGAAATGCATCTCGAACGTGCGCGGGTCACAGGCACGGGCGGCGTGCCGCTGCCAACCTCGAAGGCGATTGCCCGGCTGAACCACAAGCATGGGGCGCTGCGAGCGCATGGCGGAGGTGGGCATGGATCGCAGGCGAAGTGTGCGAGCCAAGAAGCCTAGTGGGCAGCATGGCGGTGAGCAGCAGCCGCGCGTAACCCCAGTCCGCCGTAGCCTTCTTGGGTGAGCTGCGAAGCCTGTTTAGCGGGGGCTGGCATTGGATCACCGCGGTGCACGAGAGAGGCCAGGCAGGTCGCAACAGCGGCATCATGGTTC
This sequence comes from Symbiodinium sp. clade A Y106, assembly GCA_003297005.1. Classification (NCBI taxonomy): domain Eukaryota; class Dinophyceae; order Suessiales; family Symbiodiniaceae; genus Symbiodinium; species Symbiodinium sp. clade A. Next base: position 65,381 of record BGNK01003569.1, read on the forward strand.
GCAGCGAAATGGGCTGTGAGTGCGGGGGGCACATTGCGCAGGAGGTAATTAACCCGGGGCGCGGCGCTGAAATGCAGCAACAGCCAAGAGGCTTGCAGATCTCGCACGTCAGGGATGCAGGTGAGGAGACGTTGCTGCATTTTGGTAGCTAAAATGGCAGCAACGTATTCGTCCGTCCGTACCGAGCGGCGTGCCAAGGAGCCCAGTCTCCGGTTCGATGGGCTCCTCGCTGTGGCCGCACAGGTCCGAAATGTTAAGGTACCTCACCCGTTGCATTCCACATGCGGGTCTTGCTGCGATTGAGCTCGATACGCGCGTGCTCGCGGCCGCGACAACATAAGTGTCGTCAAGGTGGGCAAAAACCGCCTCGCCTTCGCGCTACTGCGATACTAGTAACAGCAGCGAGGGCGGGATGTTGAGCGATGGCGCAGAGGGCGCATGGCCGTGGCATCAACGTTGCCCACGCGGCTACGACGTGGGTTGGATCGCTGTGCTGCCACTGGCAAGTGCACCCATGCAGTCGCCCCCTCGGAAGCCGCCGCTCGGGACAGCAATTCGTCCCACCATGTCGCGCCCGCGAATCCTTGAGCCCTATCGAGCTGCGAACGTGCCAAAAGCCATGCAAATAGACTGTTACTGGTAGTGCTTGGTCGTGGGCTGGCGAGCGTCCGCGTGAGTCGCAGAGCTTTTGCCGGGCTATGGTCCGTCCGCGTTGTGCAAGCGGGCATCGAAGCTTTTGCCCACGTGACATTCGCAGCGGCATCGCAGTCTCCGGCAGCGGCGTAGAGCGGGGATGCCTTCGTCGGAACGCTCACTGGACAGTGGAAGAGGGTGCGCATGGTCCTCTTGTAAATCCTCACCGGGTTTTGCGGGGCGGCGGCGAGCGCGGCGACGACCACGACGGGCAGTCGTGGTGGTGGGCGGGCGTTGGTGCAGGTGCCGCGTATCGTCCACTAGACTCCGTGAGCATGCTGCTGTCGCAGCTGCATGGGACTGTCAGGTGGCTGCAATCCGAGGCCATACATATACCAGCACTCGGCGTGCGAGCGTCTTGCCAGGACAAAGGCTTTGCATCTTCGTGGCGGCAGGTCCGGCGAGAAAGGCGGTGTGAAGCTTGGTGTCGCTTCGTTGCCCACCACTCCGGGCATCTTTTCGGGGAGCGGCGAAAGGGGTGGTGGACAGGTTTTCGGCGCATCCGTGTTTGCTTGGTGCTCGCGCATCTCGCACAATGCGGCCCGGCAGGCGCAGGGAAGCAACTGCATTTGAGCAAAAACATGCAAGCATATGCAAGCGCTCGTTGGCTGGCGGCCCCTGCCACGGTAAAGGTGCGGCGTCAGCGCCTGTTGCCCGCCGCCCGACCCTCGCGTCGGCGAGCGGCCATATTGCGCCGGGCCATGGGCCATCAGTCAGTGCAGCCGGTGTTCGGCCCGATGCTTGCGACAGTTCGTGCACCGCTGCCTCCCGTCCGTTTTAAACAGTGATTGTATACCGGTGCGAGTCCTGTGTGCGGGCTGAAAGATGCTGAATCGTGTAGCCGGGCCTCGCAGAGAGTACTTTACAGGACGTCCCCCCGACAAGGCGAAGGACCGGGGAGTGGCGCCACGGCACGTGAGGGCTGCGTGCACCAAGTTTTCCCTCAGCCGACGAGACGGCCGAGTAAGCTCCACCACGTGCCGACAAGAGCTGTCCGATCACTGCAGCCGACATGGCACAAGCGCGCCGAACAAAAAAAAAATATCCTTGTTATCGTTTTATTTTCTTCTTATCGTTTTACTGCGAAAATCCGTTATTGTTTCGTTATCGTTTAGTCTTCTTCTAATCGTTTTTTGCACTGAGGAAAACCATCAAAACCGAACACGGACATGTCAAGACTAAACTTAACAGCACGGGGTCATTATACAGTCCCAAATGAACCATCCCAACAGCACAGCACACTGTCGGTTGGTATGGTCGCCAACATGCACACATCTTGTGTCGATCTGCAGTCGTGGAAACAACAACGGGCAAAACAGAAACACACTCGTGTCGCTTGAATCCTTAAGTGGCCCTTTGAGTGTCTCACGGAGCGGCTGCAAGAAGCTGGCGAGCATCAGTGTGGATGCCGACTGCAAGAAACCCCTGCCTGCGGTCCCAAATCCGGCACAAACTCGTCATGAAGCGCCATCAGCTTGCCAGCAATGGTTGCGTCATGTCTCGCTGCAGGGTGGGTGTCGAAACATGGCACTCGGGACTGTGAAGGACGTGTAAGCACTTAGCTGCCACATCCCGATCTAGGCTCCTAGTTCTCACTGTCAGGATGGGCCAAGTCGAGGCGTATCAAGAATATTGCAGTGCTCAGTACGGATATCGACTGACTGATGACATGAATCTGTCAGACTCCTTGCGAAAGCAGCAAAGCTGCACACAGGATCGCCGCACGTCTCCGTGGCATCAGCAACGTTGCACACCACAACCCGATGCCAGGGGTTGCAGCAATGAACCCTCCATTTGCCGGCCCCAGGCCCTGACTTTGGAGAGACGCTGGCGCTCCTCAGACAGACGTGTGTTCGCCTGGCAATCAGGGGCTTCGCAGAAGCACCCGCAGCCTTTCTGGCGGCACCTCTGTGAGCTCTCGTGACAGGCGCTGGGCCAGATCAAGGAGCTGCTCTGCAGCCATGGCATGGTGAAAAAGCACGGAAGTCTGTCGTATGGTATATTATGGTATACTATGTTAATTATGATCACTTTCGGCTTATGAAGCCACCAAATACATATCCACTTACCTCGTCCATGCGAGCGTCAGACTGCTGGTACGATAACAGGTCAACACCAGACGTTAAGGAAGTGTCAATCCCAGGCATGGGTGCTGCAATATTCGGCTAGATGTGTTTCGTGGCCTGGACCGAGCTGATAAGATAGAAGCGAAGTTGCTTTGATCACGTCGTGGGTGTCCTATACATGCTTTGCAGAACCAGGCTACCGATCACGTCATCTACTAGCTGCTAGCTGGCCAAACAACGGGGCGAAAACATCTTCTGACCCTTAACCTCGTCGCCTCCTGCTGCGGAACATGTCGAGAATGGACTACGTACGATAGAATTCGGTTGCCTGTCACACTCTCATCATTGGATGGGTGCCATCGGGCTCGGGCTCTGAAGCACAGAGCCTCAATTTGCAAGCACTTGCATAGCTGGCGGGGAATTGCAGCTTTTCTTCAAGCCGTCCCGCAGAGCGGCCCGTCTCCTCACCGGCACTGGATCTCTCCCTCCACCTCCACCATGCACGAGTCATTCACGTGAAATTCTCATCAATGCGAAGGTCTGCTGAGGTACGGTCTTTGTAGTGCTTCAGGATCAATTTTCTCCCTTGGAGCATGTAGTCCGAATCCAGAGCGACGGCTGCGCTGAGCGCCAAGAAGACGATGCAGCGGTTCCTCGTTGTCAACACTTCCGCGACAGTCTGGCAGGTGCTAGGAAGGTCTTCGAAAACGGCTGACCCTCCTGGGTTGACCACGAGGTCTGATCCAAAGAACATGGCCTCCCGCACCACCTTGTCCGAGACGTAAGCTTCCATGACATCTCGCCCACCGAAGCCAAGTCTCGTTCCAAGGCAGGGCCTTCGGCTGTAGCATCTGTGCTCTCTGCAAGCTGCCTTTGCCATGGGCACCAAGCATTTCCACACGTCGTGGGATTAGAAGAGCAAGCTCTCGCGTCAGCTCCGCCGGAGCCGAAGGATGCCGTCCGCTGGCAGCTCAGGCTCTGCCAGGCACGTTCAGGGAGGGCCCTCTGAAGCGACGGGAGGCGCAGACAGCCTCACGGAAAACAGAGTCACACAGCCAGGAGAGCTCGACTTCATTGCAAACAGTCTGCTCGAAATCCGATCGAGAGCATACTTGTACAAGATGCTCACTGATGCTCATTCACCCGTGAATCCAAGCCGAACCACAACGACAATACAGCCCAATGCCAATATCTACGACAAATCGCGTCATGCAGCACGCCTTCTCCGAAGTCCATCGAGGCCCTCTGCCAGTGTCACTGGCAGCAGCGGTGCAGAGTGGGAGGCGAGTTGCTGCACCTGGGCGCTGCCGGAATTCTCGGGCGAGGACATCCAAGGAATAAAAGTGTCAACGCGCAACAGCGTCTTCGATTCGAAGAACCCAGCACATCCCGCCAACCACGCCTGGTGATGGAGCTCCTGGGGAAAGCTCACAAGGAGTGATCTAGAAAAGGGGCTTGGAGGACCATTCGAACGCAGTCAGGTGCCAGCAATCAGCACGTGTGGCGGGAGAGTGTAGGCAAAGTGTAACTCCTCGTAGTCCGCACGAGAGGCTTTCGGGCCACAAACGGCCGGCCAGGCTTTCGCATCCTGCAAATGAAGTTTTCCGGTTGCCGGGGCTCGTATAGCCATAAAGAAACCGAATAACTGGAAATTCAAGGTACCATCCGTACCATTGCCATCACCGCCTAGCAGCAGAATCACGAGCATCCGTCGACACAAGCAACCACAGCAGCAACAGTAGTTGCGGAGGTGAGTGCGTTATCCACGGGCGCCATCGTCGTCGTCGTCGTCGCAATCGCCGCCGTCGGTGTAGGACTGGGAAATTTGAAATTAGTCGTAAGACGATGAGGAGGATCGGGACTTGGGGGCAGTAATAGTAGCTCATGAGGTAAGGGACAGTGACAGGTGAACAACATCAAATGAAAAGCCAACATGGCTTCCCACAAAACGAACGCAAGACAGCACCAGTACCTACAGGTGACTGCATGCACATGTGTGTATGCATATACAGAGATATGCAGTTGTGTGTGCACGGAGGAGAGAGATAGAGGTATGCTTCTATTGCTGTACACATAGACGTATGTTGATGTAATATAACGCAGTACTGTCCTACACATACGGACATGTACATATACATACATAACATAAGCATGAGCATAAACAGATGCAGCATGCACAAATATGTAGTTACACATATACAGCAGAGACATGCAAATATTATTATGCCATACAATAGACATATACATGTACATCTATGTACATTTATGTCCAATGATGACAACAACAATGGAATACTTAAACACACACACACATTCAAAGACGCACATATTCTATATATATGTACACATATATACATCTACATCTACATCTATAAACATATACATATACATATACATATACATATACATATACATATACACATACACATACACATACATATTCATATACATGTACATGTACATATACATACACATACATATATGTATATATATACACATATTGACGACATATATATATATATATATATATATATGTATCCTTGTACATGCTTTTGGAGGCTCCCGGAGGGCTGCGTCTCGAGTTCCGAGAAGGTCTCGCAAGCCGATGACTTCCGCGAGGCCAAGCCTTGGGATGAGTCAACGGCTGAGAGGTTCTCTTGCAACTTGCAACCGCAGCATTTCAAAACGAACAAGCCCGGGTCATGAGACGTCTCAGGCATTTCAGCAGTGCTGAACCGAAAGTCCAATCAGGGAATAGCATCATTACAGTACCCGTTTGGTTTGGGGTCTTTTCAATTCAGGTAGGAGCCTTCCGAAAACCTACAAACCCCCACCAAAAACAGACAAGCCCCCACTAAAAACAGACAAAGCCCCACTGGAACCAGACGAACCCCACCCAGAAACAAACAACCGCCGCACTCCGACCGACGTGACCCAAAACTGAGCACTGCGACGAACACTTCTTTTCGTCGGGTGGTGGAAGCGCTGTAACACGCCGTTCGGCGACGAAACAGGCTAGAAC